>MDKH01197287.1:0-50849 GCA_005239495.1 Nicotiana undulata
CTAAGCCACTAACAACAGTTAAAATGCAGGTTTTACGTAACGACAGACCGGGTCGTTACACCCGCGATCGCAAAAGCCATTTCCAGCTCCTACCAAAATCCTTCATCCACGATCGCACCTTCCCCCTTGCGATCGCACTAGCCTGCCCAGCCCTTCTCCGCGATCGCACTCCAACATCCGCGATCGCATAGGCCAAAAACCTTGCCCCTCAATTTCCTCTCTGCGATCGCATAGCATTACCAGAAACAGCAACAGCAAATTCACTCTGAAATGCCCCGAAACCACCCCGAAACACACCCGAGGCCCCCGGGACCCTGTCCAAACACATAACCCAGTCCCATAACATCCCACGAACTTGTTCGGGGCTTCAAATCACCTCAAACAACGCCGAAATCACGAATCGTACTAAAATCCAACTCTATGAACTTTGAAAATTTCTAACTTTCACATTTGATGCCGAAACCTATCAAACCACGTCCGATTGACCTCAAATTTTGCAGGAAAGTCATATTCAATATTACGGACCTGCTCCAACTTCCGGAATCACATTCTGATACCGATATCAAAATTTTCGTTTCCGGTCGAATTCTTCAAAAAGCTTTAGTTTTCTATCTTTAACCAAATGACCTTAAATCAACTTCCGGTATCCGAATTCACTTCCGATCGCGCTCCCAACTCCAGAATCGCCATACAAAGCTATTCCAAGACTCAGAATCCCAAACAGACATCAATATCTCTGAAATGCTCTTTAAGCCAAACTTTAAGAAATTCCTTCAAAATGCTGACTTCGACAATATACGCCGAAACGCTCCTGGGTTATCCAAAACCCGTTCCGGACATACGCCCAAGTCTAATATCATCATACGAGTCTGCTGGAACCTTCGAATCCTTATTCCGGGGTCGTTTACTAAAAATTATAGTCTTACTCAATTTCTTCAACTTAAGGCTTCCGAAATGAAAATTTTCCTTTCAATTCAACTCTGAACCTGCTGAATTTCAACTCTGACCATACACACAAGTCACAATACCGGAAATGGAGCTGTTCATGACTCCCAACTACTGAACGACGCGCTGGATTTTAAAATGACCGGTCGGGTCATTACAACATCTATCTATATACTAATTGTTTATGGTATAGGTGTAATATTTTTACAAGACATAAAGTCTTAACTTCACATAATAATTATAATATTATTCTTTATATTGTAATAAATAATAGGTTTTAATAGGTTTAATTATTTATATTTTGGCTTTGGCAAAATATATACTTTACCCATCGACCTTATACTCAAATCCTTCTTACACACCTGTTAAACACTTGAATAGTATTGCACATTAAACTTTTAAAAGTGTGTCAATTACATACCACTTCGATGTTTGACCACATTTGCTTAAAAATTTGCTATTACAATAGGTTTCAATAGGTCGATGGCTTTCAATAGGTTTCAATAGGTCGATGGCTTTCAATAGGTTTCTTCTTCATAATATGGATCTTCAATTCAATGGAGTTCAAATACTACATGTGTCTATAGAATATAATATGTTTTTAATAGTGTTAAGTTTTTGAGCTTTTAGTTCTAATAATTCGCTCGGTGATATCTAGGAGTTGACTTTTTTTACCTGGGTTGAATTTACTTGGATAAACAAGGTCAATGGGGATTCATATAACCAATCATAACTTGTTTGGGACCGAGAGTTACTTGTTCATGTTGTTGTTATACTGATGACTTATTTACTGAATTGTGAAATTTTATCAGTTTATTACGGTTGGATAATCTTAGAAATTAATTTTTGCATAATAATGTACTTTATTCCTCATACGGAAAGCATGAGGTATCAACTTTTCAGTTATTCAATAAAAAATGTTTAACCTTGTTCCTTGAATGGTTGTTTAGTGGAGCATAGCGAAAAAAGAGGATGGATTTACTATCCTAGAAAGTTCTTTTTTTTTTTGTTGAGTAGGACAATTTAGTTTTTTCTGGTACTTGTATTGAGTCATTCAATAAATTGTTGGTAAATCCCTTCTTTTCTGTTTCACGAAATTCATATGATAAACAAGATTTACTTTCTCTTTTGCCATCTCTCTCTAGCACCAAGAGGAAAATATCAATCAGAAGGTGCGAGAGGTTACCCTCAGTAGGTATTAGGAGGAGTAGAGGTATGCCTAAGAAGTAGGGGAACATGGCGCATCTGGAGCTGAATGAGGAAATGGCCCTTTGTCGAAAATTAAGGTAGAAGGCTAGTAAATAGTCGAGCGTTTCTCTTTGTTTTACTTAGTTCGCTAACATTAATGTTAGTATGATATCCTTCTATTCATCGGCTTTAACTACCTAGAGTTTAACTGGTTTCTTCACTTTTGTATATTTAATCTTGTTGTTATTCCTACCTTTTGCCACATTTTTCTTTTCTCTTCTTTCATCCGTTCTCCAGCCGAGGGTCTATCGGAACTTATATTGTAAAGGTTAATGTAAGTTAATAAGATGTTGCTCCTATGTTTGTAATATATCACCTTAGATCTTATATTAAAAACTCTATTTATGATATAAAGATTTGAGTGATTTAACTTAAAGTTTTAAAATATTTTTGCCGTTAAAAACTAGGTCTTTTCTTTACAAAGATGTTGTAATTTTTTCCGCTTTCAACAAACTTCTATATTTTCTTATCAAAAATAAAATTATCTCTCTCTCTCTCTCTCTCCCTCTCTCTCTCTCTCTATATATATATATATATGTGTGTGTGTGTGTGTGTGTGTGTGTGTGTGTATTCTTACTATTTAGTTACAGATGGGGGAAGCTCAAGGGAAAGGATAGTAAAATATTTGTTATGTATACTAGTCTCAAGTCATTTAAAATTATGGAAAAGGCCTAAAAATGCCACTCAACTTTCAGAAATGATCTATCCATGCCATCCGTTAAAACATTTCTATTTTCATGCCACTACCGTTACACATTTGGTCCATCTATGCCATTATTTGACTAATGGCTTAATTTTTTTAAAATATTTATAACACTCACATTTCTATGTGTCATGTCGTCATTGGTCCGAATTAACCCATGCCCCACTTAATTTTAACCTTGGTTAGATCCATCTACCCAAACCCCACCCGGTTAAAACTTACCCAAATAGTTAGCCCAACCCAAACCAAAGCTAACCCTTTCCTCTTCAAATCCCCCTCTCCAGTCATCTTTTCCAAATCAAAATCCCTAAAACCTCCATTAAATTATTTATGGAAAATGAGAGGAAATAATCCAAACTCCAAAGAAACAATAAAAAGAACAGTTAGGGATCTGATTTGCCTCCCTACTATAATAAATGACCCTTATTTATCCTCTGTTTAAGTTTTCTATCAAAAATATCCTACTGTTGTAGATTAGGTGCATATTCATCCCTTACACGTTAAAAAAATACCCTCCCAACTTTTAAAATCCGCGAGACAACCCCTTATTGGACCAACTGACTCACCCCAATTTTTTAATTCAAACCCGCCCGATTCCAGCAACAGATGGGTGATCAAACTTATCTGATCAACTTCAGCAAATTCTCCTTCCATTCTTAAAAAATTACACTCTGCCTTTAAGAAATTCCCCAGATTTCAAAGGCCACCCTTTTTTTCACTCAATTGAAGGAGTAGCCCCACATATCCCATTCATGCAAATCTTAGAATTCATTGAAGCCCTAATACAGCATAATCTTCCTCTAATACAGTATTGTTAGTAGTAATACGTCGTAACCAAAAACCCACCAAGAAAAAAAGAAGTTATTGAACTAAAAATGAAGTCTTTAGAAAAAACCCAATTACGGGAAAAGTAAATAGGAAGAATAATTAGACGTATACACTACTATAAAGCTAGTAAGCTGCAATGTTTGTGTGATGACCCAAAAGTTCATCCCATGTATTTTTAGATAATTTCGTGTTCCGAGGTCGTGAAAACCTCCTTCTATCTCACCTGGATTTGCGTGCGCAGCCCGAGCGTGTAGCCGGGAAGCCGTCATATGAAAACTGATAAAAATGATAATTTTGTGATGCAATTTGCATTTTAGTTAACTTTGGTTAATATTTTGGTAAACGGACCCGGACCCATGATTTGACGGTCCCAGAGGGTCAATAGGAAAATATGAGACTTGGGTGTATGCCCGGAATCGAATTACGAGGTCCCAAGTCCGAGAAATGAATTTTTAAAAGAAATTATTTTATGAAAATATAAGAAGCTTTTGAAAAATAAAATTATATGTGAAGTATGTGGTATCGGGTCTGTATTATAGTTTCGGAGCCCGGTACAGATTTGATATAATATTTGTGTCATATCTGTAAAGTTTGGTAAGAAACGGACTTCATTTGACGTGATTCGCACCTTAAATGCAAATTTTGAAGTTTTAGAAGTTTTTGGAAAATTTCATTGATTTTGAGGTTTAATTCGATGTTTATGATGTTATTTTGCTGATTTGATTACACGAATAAGTCTGTAGGATATTTTTGAGGTTGTGTGCATATTTGGTTTGGAGCCCCGAGGGCTCGGGTGTGTTTCTGATAGGTGTCGGGGTGTTTTGAACTTGAAAAATCTGGTGTAAGGACTGGTTGCTGGTGTCTGGTGTTTTGTGCTATGCAAACGCATAGGATTGGCCGCGAACGCATAACACAAGGTTGGGGGCATGGAATTTGCTCTGCGCGAACGCAAAGAGCTGGGTGCGAACGCGGAGCTTTGGGTCCTTGCTCTACGCGAACGAACCCCTCCAATCGCGATCGCATAGGTCTAGTGAGGGGCTGGGGCTGGGCAGATTTAATCTTGTGCGAACGCACCATTTAGGACGCGATCGCGGAGTGTGGGTTATGGGCAGCTATGCGAACGCGGAGGTTAGGTCGCGAACGCACTGCCTTAGTGGGGGCTGGACAGCATTAACCCTATGCGAACGCGGCCCCCTAGCTCGCGAATGCATAAGTCCAATAAGTTAAATCTTCGCGAACGCGGCCAGGGGCTCGCGAACACGAAGAGTAATTTTCGCCTAGTTATTATTTTGTCAAAAACAGAACACTTTTACGGGATTAAACTCATTTTTCACAAACTCCTTCTTCTCTACACCTTCTTGGGCGATTTTTGAAGAACTTCTTCACCATAGCTTCATAGGTAAGTGATCTTAGACTCATTTTCTTCCATTTGTATCAACACCCATTAGAATTCTAGGACTAAAAACATGAGATTAAGGGTAGTTAGGGATTTGAGTAGAGTTAGGGCTTTTTGATTAATTGGGAATTCGACTTCAATTTGGGGTCGGATTTCAAAACAAATTATATATTCGGGCTCGTGGGTGAATGGGTGATCGGGTTATGGTCCGAACCTCGTGTTTTGACCAAGCGGGCCCGGGGTTGATTTTTGGATTTTTGGGAAGGATGCTAGAAAACCTATAATTAAGCATTGAAATTGAATTGTTTAGCATTTATTGATGTTATTGAGTCAATTATGTCTAGATACGATTGATTTGGAGTCAGGTTCAAAAGAAAAAGCGGTGCTTGAGGCTTAATTTGATCGTGGAAGTCGAGGTAAGTGTTTGGCCTAACTTTAGCTTGAGGGAATAGGTGTTGAGTCTTATTTTCTACGTGTTATTCTATGTTCAACGTATAGGTGAGGTGACGAGTACCTATATGTTGTTGTCAAGCATGCTCGTGAGTCGGTTTTTTGGATTTGTGTGATTTTCATCGTTATTCACTGTGTTATGAAGTAAATTTCACTTTGGAGGTTATTCAATTGATGGAAATTCTTGGGTGTGAATACTGTTGATTATTTGATGGGTTGAGGATTATTTTGTTAATATATACACTTGAGCGAGATTGGTTATAGTTGTGTCCCTTGCCGGGACGATATTATTTCTATTGTTGTTCCCTTGCCGGGATGTTGTGACTTATGATTTATGTTGTTGATTTTCCTTGCCAAGTTGTTGTCTTGTTATTGTTTGGGTGAGGAAGAGTGTAAAGCACGAAGGGTGATGCCGTGCATTTATTTATTGCATAGTGAGGATAAGAGTGTAAAAGCATGAAGGGTGATGTCGTGCCATGATATGATACTTGAAAGCACGAAGGATAATGCCGTGTCATTTTTATTTATTTATTGTTTGGTGAGGATGAGAGTAAAAGCACGAAGGGTAATGTCGTGCACTTGTTTTAGTGAGGATGAGAGTAAAAGAACGAAGGGTGATGTCGTGCACTTGTTTTGGTAAGGATGAGAGTAAAGCACGAAGGTTGATGTCGTGCACTTGTTGTTCTGTGTTGTTGTTTCCTTTTGTTATTTTGATATTTAGACTGTTGCCTTGTGCTGTTATTCAGTAGTTGTTGTCCCTTTTTCCCCAGCATGTTTTCCCCCGTTTGTGTACTTAACTGTTTACTTCCTGTCATTATTCATGTTATATATTATTGAATTGGACAGGTGATTACTATTTGTCGTGTCTTAGCCTCGTCACTACTTCGTCGAGGTTAGGGTTGGCACTTACTCAGTACATGGGGTCGATTTTACTGATACTACACTTGCACAATTTTGTTGTGCAGATCTCGGTAAAGGACCCAGTGGATACTGATCTAGGTGGCTCCCTTCGATCCATCAGGCGACACTGAGGTAGTCCTGCAGGCGTCTGCAAGCCTTGGCGTCACCTTCTGTCCATTTCTTTCCTGTCTTTACATATTTCTAAGGCGGTAGTACTTTATTTGCTCAGACCTATACTTGTAGTATTCATAGACAGTCCATGAAATTGTGACACCGAATTCTGGGAATTTTATTGTGAAAATAGTAATAATATTTAATTAAGTTGTTAGTTTTCATTCATTCCACATTTTTATTTATACCGATCTTGTATATCACCTATAAATTCTTAAAAATAAGGAAAAAAGTTAGAATAACCGGTAACGTTAGCTTGTCTAGTTGGTTCAACGTTAGACGCCATCACGGTCCCGACGGTAGGATTTCGGGTCGTGACAAGTTGGTATCAGAGCACTAGGTTATTTAGGTCTCATAATTCATGGACAAGCTTGGTAGAGTCTGAGGGATCGGTACGGAGACGTCTGTACTTATCCCTCAGAGGCTGCAAAGTTAGGAATAACTTCACATCTATTTTTCTCTGTCGTGCGATTTGAATTCTAAATGCTAATTGAGTTTCTATTTTATTCTCTCGCTAATGGCGAGAACGCGTGCTTCCTCATATACCGATCAGCATCCCGATCCTCCAGTTGCAGCTCCTACGAGGGGACGAGGTCGAGGTCGAGGTCGTGCTAGAGGTAGAGGCAGGGGCAGGGCACAACCCAGAGCAGTAGCCCGAGAGGAGGACCCACAGGTAGATTTTGCCGGTGAGGTTCCTGCTCAGACAGTTCCTGTTGGACCAGCTCAGATCCCATAGGGGTTCATTGCCACCCGGTACTTCAGGACACTCTGGTCCGATTAGTGGGGCTTATGGAGAGCGTGGCTCAGGCCGGTCTACTTCCTACAGCACCAGCCGTCTCTCAAGCTGGGGGAGGGGCCCAGACTGCTACTACCCGCACCCTAGAGTCGTTAGCTTCTTAGTTCTAGACTGCAACACCTCAGACAGCTGGAGCAGCTCAGCTGGGTATTGTGGCACAAGCAGTTGAGGGAGCAGCCATGTCTACTGATGCTTTGTGGAGATTGGATCGGTTCACCAAGTTATTTCCTACTACTTTTACTGGTGCACCATCAGAGGACCCCCAGGATTTCTTAGACAGTTGCTATGAGGTTCTTCGGAACATGGACATCGTGGAGACCAACGGGGTTGATTTTGCTACATTCCGTCTTTCTGGTCCCGCCAAGACTTGGTGGAGGGATTATTGCTTGACCAGGCCAGCTGGATTTTCACCTTTGTCTTGGGCTCAGTCTCCGAGTTGTTCTTGGAGAAGTTTCTACCAGTTACCCGAAGAGAATATCTTCGGAGGCTGAGCGTCTCCAGCAAGGCTCTATGACAGTTACCCAGTATGAGACCCGGTTTATCACTTTGGCCCGACATGCTATCATGATACTCCCCACAGACCGAGAGAGAGTGGGGAGGTTTATTGAGGGTCTAGCTCAGCCGATTAGACTTCAGATGTTCTGAGAGACAGGTACTGATATTTCATTTCAGGAGGCGGCCAATGTGGCCAGGCGGATTGAGATGGTCTTATCAGAGGGCAGTGGTCAGGGGTCAGACAAGAGACCTCGTCATTTCAGTTGATTCAGTGGTGCCTCATCTGGAGGCAGAGATTCTTTCGGCAGAGGTCATCCTCCCAGACTATTCCAGTCAGCACTACAGGTATCCCGCAGTGCACCACCAGCTCCTATCAATGCATCGCCGCTTCAGAGCTTCCAGGGTTGTTATTCTGGTCGACAAGGACAGTTTCAGGGCCAACATTCTCAACAGCAGAGGTCTTGTCACTCTTGTGGTGTTCCAGGGCACATTGCTAGGTATTTCCCCCGAGCTTCTAGTGGTTCTCAGTATCATGTCTCCCGTGCTATGATTCCCGCACCAGGTGCACCCCCGCCCCCTCAGCCATCTAGGGGTGGAGGTCGAGGTGCCAGAGGTGGAGGCCATACAGTTAGAGGTGGAGGACAGGCTATGAGGGTTAGAGGTCAGCCCGCAGTAGGTCGACACTGGGATGTTTAGATTGGTGGGGCTCAGCCCCGTTGCTATGCTATTCCCGCCATACCTGAGGCAGAGTCCTCTTATGTAGTCATTACAGGTATGGTTTCAGTTTGCAGCAGAGATGCTTCGGTTTTGTTTGATCCAGGGTCTACATTTTCTTACGTGTCATCATATTTTTCTCCTTATCTGATTATGCCCCGTGATTCCCTGAGTAATCTTGTATATGTATATATACCGGTGGGTGATTATATTGTGGTAAATCGAGTCTACCGTTCATGCTTAGTGGTTATTGGTGGTCTGGAGACTCATGTAGATCTTTTACTTCTTGATATAGTTGATTTCGATGTCATTTTGGGGATGGATTGGTTATTTCCCTACCATGCTATTCTGGACTGTCATGCCAAGACTGTGACCTTGGCCTTACTGGGAGTACCCCGATTGGAGTGGAGGGGGACTCCTAGTCATTCCTCTGGCAGAGTTATCTCATATATGAAGACTCGGCGCATGGTCGAGAAGGGTTGTTTGGCCTGTTTGGCTTATGTTTGTGATTCTAGTGCCAAGGTTCCTTCTATGAAGTCCGTGCCCGTTGTCCGTGAGTTTCTAGAGGTATTTCCTGCTGACCTACCGGGTATGCCACCCGACAGAGATATTGACTTTTGCATTGAGTTGGCTCCGGGCACTCAGCCCATTTCTAGCCCACCATATCGTATGGCCCCGCCAGAGCTGAAGGAGTTGAAGGATCAGATACAGGATTTGCTAGATAAAGGCTTTGTTATGCCTAGTATTTCTCCTTGGGGTGCCTCGGTGTTGTTTGTTAAGAAGAAAGATGGCTCGATGAGGATGTGTATTGACTACCGGCAATTGAACAAGGTTACTATCAAGAATAAGTATCCTTTGCCGAGGATTGATGATTTATTCGACTAGATTCAGGGTGCCACAGTGTTTTCCAAGATTGATTTGAGATCTGGTTACCATCGGTTGAGGATTAGGGCATCTGATGTCCCTAAGACAGCCTTTCACACTCGGTATGGGCATTATGAGTTCTTGGTGATGTCATTTGGGTTGACGAATGCCCCAGCTGCTTTTATGGATTTGATGAACCTAGTGTTCAGACCCTATTTGGATTCATTTGTGATTATTTTTATTGATGATATTTTGATTTACTCCTGCAGCCGAGAGGAGCATGAGCAGCACCTTCGAGTCGTCCTCCAGACTCTGAAGGACAGTCAGTTGTATGCCAAATTTTTCAAGTGTGAGTTCTGGTTGAGTTCGATTGCATTTCTGGGCCATGTTGTATCGGCAGAGGGTATTCAGGTGGATCCCAAGAATATTTCAGCAGTCAGAGATTGGCCTAGACCCACTTCAGCTACAGAGATTCAGAGTTTCTTAGGCTTAGCTGGTTATTATCGTCAGTTTGTGGAGGGCTTTTCATTTTTTGCAGCTCCGATGACCAGGTTGACTCAGAAGGGTGCCCAGTTCAGGTGGTCAAATGAGTGTGAGGCGAGCTTTCAGAAGCTCAAGACACCCTTGACCACGGCACCGATGTTAGTTTTGCCCATAGGTTCAGGGTCATACACCGTATATTATGATGCTTCACGGGTTGGACTTGGTGCAGTGTTGATACAGGATGGCAAGGTTATAGCTTATGCTTCATGTCAGTTGAAGGTTCATGAGAAGAACTATCCAGTTCATGATTTAGAGTTGGCAGCCATTGTCCATGCGTTGAAGATTTGGAGGCATTATTTGTATGGTGTGTCTTGTGAGGTGTTCACAGATCATAAGACTTTGCAGTATCTGTTCAAGCAGAAAGAGTTGAATATGAGGCAGAGAAGATGGTTGGAGCTGTTGAAAGACTATGACATTACCATTCTATATCATCTAGGAAAGGCCAATGTGGTGGCCGATGCTTTGAGCTGGAAGTCAGTCAGTATGGGTAGTCTTGCTTATATACCGGTTGGGGAGCGACCGCTTGCTTTAGATGTTCAGGCTTTGGCCAATCAGTTCATGGGATTGGATGTTTCTGAGACTGGCAGTGTGTTGGCTTATACCGTAGCCCGTTCTTCATTGTTTGATCGTATTCAGGACCGGAAGTATGATGATCGTCATTTATCTGTTCTCAGGGGTACGGTTCGGCATGGAGGTGCCAAGCAGGTTACAGTCGATGATGATGGAGTCTTGACGATGCATGGTCGTATTTATGTGCCTGATGTTGATGGTCTTCGTGAGTTGATATTGCAGGAGGCCCATAGTTCCCGGTATTCCATTCATCCGGGCGCCGCAAAGATGTATCAGGATTTGGGGCAGCATTATTGGTGGCGGAGGATGAAGAAAGATATTGTGGCATATGTAGCTCGGTGCTTGAACTGTCAGCAGGTTAAGTACGAGCACCAGAGATCCGGTGGTTTGATGCAGCAGATTGAGATTCTCGAGTGGAAGTGGGAGCGTGTCACCATGGATTTCGTAGTTAGACTCACACGGACTCAGAGGATGTTTGATGCGGTGTGGGTCATTGTGGATAGGCTGACCAAGTCAGCACACTTCATTCTTGTATCAGTTTCTTATTCTTCGGAGAAGTTGGCAAAGATCTACATCCGGGAGATTGTTCGCCTGCATGGTGTGCCCGTGTCCACTATTTCTGACCGAGGTACTCAGTTTACCTCCCATTTCTGGAGAGTATTTCAGTGTGAGTTGGGCACACGGGTTGAGTTGAGCACAACATTTCATTCTCAGACGGACAGACCATCCGAACGTACTATTTTGATCTTGGAGGATATGTTGCGGGCATGTGTCATTGACTTTGGAGGTCATGGGACCAGTTTTTGCCTTTAGCTGAGTTTTCCTACAACAACAACTACCAGTCAAGCATTCAGATGGCTCCTTATGAGGCGTTGTATGGTAGGTGGTGTCGGTCGCCAGTTGGGTGGTTTGAGCCGGGAGAGGCTAGGTTTTTGGTTTCAGAGTTAGTCAAGGATTCCTTGGATAAGGTGAAGATCATACAGGATAGACTTCGTACAGCTCAGTCCAGGCAGAAGAGTTATGCAGACCATAGAGTTCTTGATTTGGCATTCATGGTTGGTGACCGGGTATTGCTTCGGGTGTCGTCCATGAAGGGCGTGATGAGGTTCGGGAAGAAGGACAAGTTGAGCCCTAGGTACATTGGTCCCTTTGAGATCTTGATAAGGTAGGAGAGGTTTCCTACAGACTTGCCTTACCACCGAGTGTATCAGTCGTGCATCCGGTGTTTCATGTATCTATGCTTCGGACGTATCTTATAGACCCATCTCATGTGCTAGACTTCAGCAGTGTCCAGTTGGACAAGGATTTGACTTATGAGGAGGAGCCGGTAGCCATATTAGCTCGACAGGTTCGTCAGTTGATATCGAAGAGTTATCCTTCGGTTCGTGTTCATTGGAGAGGTCATCATGTAGAGGCAGCTACCTGGCAGTCCGAGTCCGATATGCGGAGCCGATATCCCCATCTTTTCCCCGATTCAGGTACCTGTTATGTCCGTTCGAGGACGAACATTTATCTTTTAGGTGGAGATTGTGATGACCCAAAACGTCATCCCGTGTATTTTTAGCTAATTCTGTATTCCGAGGTCGTGAAAACCTCCTTCTATCTCACCTCGATTTGCGTGCGCAGCCCGGGCGTGTAGCCGGGAAGACGTCATGTGAAAAACTGATAAAATGATAATGTTGTGTTAAAATTTACATTTTAATTGACTTTGGTCAACATTTTTGGTAAACGGACCTGGACCCGTGATTTGACGGTCTAGGAGGGTCCGTAGAAAAATATGGGACTTGGGTGTATGCCCGGAATCGAATTCCGAGGTCCCAAGTCCGAAAAATGAATTTTTAAAAGAAATTCTTTCTGAAAATATAAGAATTATTGAAAATGAAATTATATGTGAAACCTGTGGTATCGGGCCCGTATTATAGTTCCGGAGCGCGGTACAGGTTCGATATAATATTTGTGTCATATTTGTAAAGTTTGGTAAGAAACGGACTTCATTTGACATGATTCAGACCTTAAATGCAAATTTTGAAGTTTTAGAAGTTTTTGAAAAAATTCATTGATTTTGAGGTTTAATTCGATGTTTATGATGTTATGTTGAGGATTTGATTACACGAATAAGTCCGTAGAATATTTTTGAGGTTGTGTGCATATTTGGTTTGGAGCCTCGAGGGCTCAGGTGTGTTTCGGATAAGTGTCGGGGTGTTTTGAACTTGAAAAATCTAGTGTAAGGACTGGTTGCTGGTGTCTGGTGTTTTGTGCTATGCAAACGCATAGGATTGGCCGTGAACGCATAGCACAAGGTTGGGGGTGGAATTTGCTCTGCGCGAACGCAAAGAGCTGGGTGCGCGAACGCGGAGCTTTGGGCCCTTGCTCTACGCGAACGCACCCCTCCAATCGCGATCGCATAGGTCTAGTGAGGGGTTTGGGCTGGGCAGAGTTAAGCTTGTGTGAACGCACCATTTAGGACGCGATCGCGGAGTGTGGGTTATGGGCAGCTATGCGAACGCGGAGGTTAGGTCGCGAACGCACTGCCTTAGCGGGGGCCTGGGGGGTTGGACAACATTAACCCTATGCGAATGCGGCCCCTATCTCGCGAACGCATAGGTCCAATAAGTTAAATCTTCGCGAACGTGGCCAGGGGCTCGCGAACGCGAAGAGTAATTTTCTCCCAGTTATTATTTTGTCAAAAACAAAACACTCTTACGGGATTAAACCCATTTTTCACAAACTCCTTCTTCTCCACACCTCCTTGGGCGATTTTTGAAGAACTTCTTCACCATAGCTTCATAGGTAAGTGATCTTAGACTCATTTTCTTCCATTTTTATCAACACCCATTAGAATTCTAGGCCTAAAAACATGAGATTAAGGGTAGAAAATTAGGGATTTGGGTAGAGTTAGGGCTTTTTGATTAATTGGAAATTTGACCTCGTTTTGGGGTCGGATTTCAAAACAAATTATATATTCGGGCTCGTGGGTGAATGAGTGATCGGGTTTTGGTCCGAACCTCGTATTTTGACCAAGCGGGCCCGGGGTCGATTTTTGGATTTCTGGGAAGAATGCTAGAAAACCTATAATTAAGCATTGAAATTGAATTGTTTAGCATTATTGATGTTATGTAGTGAATTATGTCTAGATACGATTGATTTGGAGTCGGGTTCAAAAGGAAAAGCGGTGCTTAAGCCTTTATTTGATCGTGGAAGTCGAGGTAAGTGTTTGGCCTAACTTTATCTTGAGGGAATAGGTGTTGAGTCTTATTTTCTACGTTTTTATTCTATGTTCAACATATAGGTGAGGTGACGAGTACCTATACGTTGTTGTCAAGCATGCCCGTGAGTCGATTTTTGTGATATGTGTGATTTTCATCGCTATTCACTGTGTTATGAAGTAAACTTCACTTTGGAGGTTATTTAATTGATGGAAATTTTTGGGTGTGAATACTGTTGATTATTTGATCGGTTGAGGATTATTTTTTTAAGATATACACTTGAGCGAGATTGGTTATAGTTGTGTCCCTTGCCGGGACGGTATTATTTCTGTTGTTGTTCCCTTGCCGGGATGTTGTGACTTAGGATTTATGTTGTTGATTTTCCTTGCCAAACTGTTGTCTTGTTATTGTTTGGGTGAGGAAGAGTGTAAAGCACGAAGGGTGATGTCGTGCACTTGTTTTGGTAAGGATGAGAGTAAAGCACGAAGGGTGATGTCGTGTATTTATTTATTGCATTGTGAGGATAAGAGTGTAAAAGCACGAAGCGTGATGCCGTGCCATGATATGATACTTGAAAGCACGAAGGATAATGCCGTGTTGTTTCTATTTATTTATTGTTTTGTGAGGATGAGAGTAAAAGCACGAAGGGTGATGTCGTGCACTTGTTTTGGTGAGGATGAGAGTAAAATCACGAAGGGTGATGTCGTGCACTTGTTTTGGTAAGGATGAGAGTAAAGCACGAAGGGTGATGTCGTGCACTTGTTTGTTCTGTGTTGTTGTTTCCTGTTGTTATTTTGATATTTAGACTGTTGTCTTGTTCTGTTATTCAGTAGTTGCTGTCCCTTTTTCCCCAGCATATTTTCCCCTGTTTGTGTACTTAACTGTTTAGTTCCTGTCGTTATTCCTGTTATATATTATTGAATTGCACAGGTGATTACTATTTGTCGTGTCCTAGACTCGTCACTACTTCGCCGAGGTTAGGCTTGACCCTTACTCAGTACATGAGGTCGGTTGTACTGATACTACACCTGCATAATTTTTGTTGTGCAGATCTCGGTACAGGACCTAGTGAGGTAGTCCTGCAGGCGTCCGCAGGCCTTGGCGTCACTATCTATCGATTTCTTTCCTGTCTTTACATATTTCTGAGGCAGTACTACTTTATTTGTTCAGACCTATACTTGTAGTATTCATAGACAGTCTGTGAAATTGTGACACCGAATTCTGGGAATTTTATTGTGGAGATTGTAATAGTATTTAATTAAGTTATTAGTTTTCATTCATTCCGCATTTTTATTTATACCGATCTTGTATATCACCTATAAATTGTTAAAAATAAGGAAACAAGTTATAATAACCGATAACGTTGGTTTGTCTAGCGGGTTCAACATTAGACGCCATCACGGTCCCGACGGTGGGATTTCAGGTCGTGACAGTTTGTGTGTTTATCTGTACTGTGTAGAGTTTGATATGGGCGGAGGAAGTTTTTGAAATATGTAACAGAGGAATTTTAGAAGCTGAATTCTCTGGTACCGGAAAGTTGTATCGCCGGCAGAGTTGGGGGAGAAAATGGAATGCATAAACCAGAGAGAGAGGGGGGAGTAAAGCGTAAAACTGTACAACTGCAAAATGCGCATGCACGAAACTTGAAGGGTCAACAAAGGTTGATCACTCATTTTAATTTTATCAGCACGAAACATGGAAAGAGAGTTTGCTGAAGTTGATCGGATAAGCTTGATCGCCCATCTGTTGCTGGATCGGGCGGGTTTGAATTAAAAAAATGGGGCGGGTCAGTTAGTCCAATAAGGGGATGCCACGCGGATTTAAAAGTTGGGAGGATTTTTTTAATGTGTAAGGGATAAATATGCACTTAATCTATAACGGTAGGGATATTTTTGATAGAAAACTTAAACGGAGGATAAATAAGGCCTATTTATTATAGTAGAAGGGCAAATCAGACCCTTAACTGTAAAAAAAAATCTAAACAATGTGATTGTAAAAGAAAGAACAGCAAAGCTAGAGCAGCTGTCAAAAACAAGAGAACTTCACTTAACAATGAGTCCAAAGACTTGTTACATCAGCTATATTCTAAGGGGTCGTTTGGTTGGAATACGACTTATACCGGTATAAGTTATGCCGATATAAGTTATATTGGGATAAATTATGCTGGGATTTTTGTTTATTCATTATTTGGTATGTTGTATTAAGAATGACAATTGCATAATTTCTAAGAAGAAGATATAATTATATCGGTACTAATTACCCCACCTTCTATAAGGTATAAGTTATCTCAGTGTTAAAATTAACACCAGGATAACTTATACCCGATTTGCTAACCAAACAGGGTATTAAGGTGGTATTAAATTTTTATACCACCCTTATGCCTTCTTATACATCATACCAAACGACCCTTAATAGAACATGAAAGAAGTGAATACATTAAAATGGGGCTCCTATAAGCAGAAACCTGCGATGAAAAATGCCGCTACAATGATATAGTACATATCTATTGTCAACGATACATTACTTTTTAATCAATAAAAAAGATAAAATTCGGATGGACAACAACACAGCCATTCCCATTCCTAAGAATGCATTACAGCTTCAGTTTCTCACTCTTTCTACAGAGAGCTAGGGTTACAATTTCATAACGGAAAAAGCAGAAATTGAATTTTATGGAGGTTTTAGGGATTTTTGATTTGGGGTTGACGACCAGAGAGGGGGATTGGAAGAGGAAAGGGTTAGATTTTGGTTTGTGTTGGGTTAATTATTTGGGTAAGTTTTAACCGGGTGGGGTTTGGGTAGATGGACCTAACCAAGGTTAAAATTAAGTGGGGCGTGGGTTAATTCGGACCAATGACGACATGACACGTGGAAATGTGAGTGTTATAAATATTTTAAAAAAATTGAGTTGTTAGTCAAATAATGGCATAGATGGGCCAAATGTATAACGGTAGTAGCATGGAAATATCAATTTTTTAACGGATGGCATGGATAGACCATTTCTGAAAGTTGAATGGCATTTTTAGGCCTTTTCCGTTTAAATTATTTACTAAATATTTGAAAATTGTTTAACAATTCACAAAGTGTTATTTAAAAGATTATTAATAGATTTATGCAGTTGATAGAACTTTACATAAATTAGAAACGATATTCCAAATAAAATTTAAGCGGATTTAGTATATTTGTGCACATTATATACATTAGTGTGTAGTGTGCTTGTACATACACAACCTACATCTTCAAACTTTGGCTTAGAAAAGTTTTATCATGTTGTTTTAAGTTTCGGAGAAGGCCTAAACTACTCTATTATTTCCTAAATGGTTTACAAACACTCTCCGTCCATCTACCAGTTCAAAAAAATACATGCCGTCAATTCTATTAACAAAATTACCCATGCGTCTAACGGTAGAATTGGTGGGCCTTACATTTAAGAAATTTTTACCTCCTGTAGCAAAGGTTGATACCTTATTTATTTTAAATAAATATCCTTTTAAAAAATTATATTACATAGTTACCTTTTGATTTTTATAGCCAAATATCTATTTATGGTCACCTTCTACCCTTAAGCCATAAAATACGCTTTGTATTATTTTCTCTCTCATTCTTTCAGATTTTTCTCCACCCTCTCTCTCTTACCGCCAGTCTTTCTCCATGAATACAACCATGATTCTCTTTATGTTCTTGTAATTCTTTCTTATATATAACTTGTCACACGTCAGAAGATTCAAACAGAATCCTCCATGGAAGAAATCAAAGAAGCACCAAAAAGTTCATCGCTATTTGCTGTTTTCCCCCAATCTCAAATAGTTGCACCACCGAATCCCTCCACCTTACACGAAGCCGTTCCTGAATGGCTTCGCAATTCCAGCTTCACATCCAACATCTATGTTATAAACAACATCGTTTCGACGAACTACGTTAATATCCAGTTCCACGAAAATCTAGAAGACGAAGAAGAAGAAGAAGAAGAAGATATAGAAAAGATGACGGAGTTTATTCTATGTATTTCAGTGTATTCATCGTCTTCTTTTTTTATTGTATTTCAATGTATCTCGCTGTATTCCATGTATTTCATTGTCTTCTCTGTCTCGCTATATTCCATGAATGTATTCATATATTTTTTCAATTACTATAATGTATGTAGTCAGATGTATTTATGTATTCAGATTTATAATTGAGTTTGTTGAGTTATATTAGGAGTCTATTTGTGTTAATTGATTCACTTTCCGTTTAGAAACAACTGAATACACCATGAATTGCGTTATTTACGTTACTGTATTCACAAATACATATTGTGAATACGGTCGAATACAATAATCTGTCCAGATGTATCCCTGTTTCACGCCGTGAATACAGTCGAATACAATAATCTGTCTAGCTGTAATCCCCGTTTCACGCGAGAAATGATATTGTATTCATGAATACATTAGCTTAAATACATCGAATACACTCTAAAAAACCTGAAAACATAGCTATATGAAGTAATATAGTAAATGGTAGCTACAACTAGCTAATAACCACTAAGCAATAGTGGTTTGTGAAAAATTCTCTTCATTTAATGAGGTGACAGGTTTTTATTGGGTCACGTGGCGTTTTCGGCCAGAATTCAAATATGGTTCTTATTTCTACCCATTTACGTGATCCGCCCCTATCCTTACCTCCCTCTTCTCCCAATCTTGAAACGTACATGAACAACAATGAAAGGTTCATTCACAACAATAGCGGCATCCTTCAATTAACAACAACGACAACACATTTATGAAAAAGCGTGTCAACAGGAAAATTATAAAATTATAAAATTCAAACATGGGTCTTATTTTTACCCATTTATCCGGTCCCTTTTAAAGAAAAAGACTGATGGCCTGTTTGATAGAAAAAATTGGTGAAAAGGTTTTTGGCCAAAATATTTCCTAGTACTGGATTTGTGTTTGTTTGATTAAAAATATGTTAAATGTTTTTTCACTTGATCAATCCTCATTTTGCATGAACCCCTTTTTCTGTATTGAAATTTTTTCTGGGATTCACTATAGCTTAAGAGTGTGCTTCGAAAATTTTGACAGAAAATTTTGTTGAAAAAAAATAATAAGAAAAAAAGGAGTTGGCAGAGTACACGATTTGTTTTAACACCATTGCACTAGTTCTAAAATGCTGAACACATCAAAATAGTTTAAGTGCGATGGATTTTGAATAAAAGTCAAAAGTACTAGTTTTTCATGGTACATGAAGGTAAAAAATCAAGCACACCTAGATCCAAAATTATTGGGTCATCTTTTTAAATTTTACTCTATTTATTTCATTCCAATACTGGATAATTGTCTTTCACAGTATACAAGATAGCTTTAAATCTCATAATTATTCCTATTAAAACATGTTTTTTCATAAATATATTGTTGTTGTTGTTAATTGAAGGATGCCACCGTCATTGTTGTGAATTGAAGGAAGCTTTCTTTGTTGTTCATGAACGTTTCAGGACTGGGAGAAGAAGGAGGGAGGGGTAGGGCGAATCATGTAAATGGGTAGAAATAAGACTCATGTTTGATTTCTGACCGACAATGCCACTTAGCCCAGTAAAAAACTGCCACGTCATTTAATGAAAGGCCCACCAATTCTACCGTTAGACGTGAGGGTATTTTTGTTAATAGAATTAATGTTGTGTGCTTTTTTGGACGAATAGATGGACGGAGGTTGTTTCGTAAACCATTTAGCAAACAATAGGGGTAATTTAGACCTTCCGTTTAAGTTTTTATTCCATAATTTCTAGCATTTATGTAGAGGACATCCAAAATTATGATGGATTAAGAGGCCATGGAAAGATGAGATAGAACTGTTAATTAAGTACTTTTATTATTCCATGTTTGGAAAATTGGATCGCATTCTCATATATACTGCCTTGTGATATTATGATTAAGTATGATATTAAACATTAAGAGATCAAAAAATGTAACTAATATGACATGTTTAACTAGATATTAATTAATTACTTATATGGGAATCTTAGATTTTAAAAACATAATTATAATAACTTTTGTTTTTGGTTTTCAGACAGTACATTTCAAGAATAATTGGAATATTCTCTTTTAATTAATGCAATTTATTTAAGAAATTCCCACATAGTAAAATCATATATTCAATATGTTCCCATATTGACATTTGAAGGTCTTTATGGATTTAACTTAAATGTTACACTATCAATGAATTTAACAATTTTATCATGCTATATTTTCCAGATAACTAACTCGTACCCTGAGTCGTATATAAAGAGGAATGATAAGAAGGCAAACTCAACCAAAGTTAACAATTTCATTGGCATGGATTGTTCACAAATCAAGGTTATTTTCTTGCTATTTATTTTCTTCTTTTGGTTTCCACAAGCAAAAGGGAATTTCTTTAATGGTCCAAGATACCATGTTTATGTATGGAATTCACTCCCAAATAACTCCCCACCACTTTGGGTACATTGTGCATCTAAAAATGATGAAATAGGTTACAATAATATTTTTCCAACAACAAATATCAATTGGTCATTTCATGCTAGTAAGGACCCTTTGGGTACGTTGAGAACTATGTTTTTTTGTCATTTTTGGTGGAATTCTAAGGACAAAGCTTTTGAGGTATTTAATGATTTAGATACATGTGTTAAAGCTGCAGCTCAATCTAATATTCCACATCCTACTACTGTTTGTCAATGGGTTGTGAAAGAAGATGGCATTTATTTGACTGATGCTAAGGGTGTAGGTTACAAGTACACAGATTGGTGAGAGACTTAGTATGTTTTATCTCAATATTATTGTAATTATTCTTCAATTTTATTACTATTATTGGCTCTTTTATTTTGGTTATCTTTACTATCTTTGCTATCAATACTTTTCTTTTTATCAGTATTTTCATCTTAGTTTCTTTTCGCTCTTGTATTTGTCAAACCATTTTTAAAAATATTTTTTTTGAACCGAGGGTCTATCAGAAAGAACCTCTTTATTAGGGGTAAGGTCCATATATACTCCACGTCCACTTTCCCCGGATTTCACTTGTGTAATCACAATAAATATTTTATTGTAGTATTTGGTTTCTTAAAAGGCTATACTAAAATCGAACCTAATTAAAATCGGTACGGTTCGGTATTTTTCTGTTAGCTTTTGTTTTATTCCAATTCGATTTTTTCGGTTCAATTTGTTCCATTTCAATTTTACCGAATTATGAACATTCCTGGTAATAATTTGAACAGAAATGTTTTTAAAAACCTAAATTCGTCTGCATTTTGCAGAATCAGCAAGTTGGATACCCTTATTCAGAGGAACTAAAATATACATAAAAGGGAGGAAAGTACAGAAATATATATACTAACATCTATCCTTAACAGAAAGCTTTAACCAAAGAGTCTAACAATAAACATCGGCAGTTTCAAAACATTTACCAATAATTACATTAATCTTTGAGCCTTTAAGTACTTCCCTCCAACAAATTAGAATGCAAGTGTGACTTGTTAATAATGGCTACATATAACAAAATTACAGTAGTACAGTATCTACATAAATTCTTCCAATGCTAAAACGTCTAAAATCAGTACACTGAGTTATTTTCTTCTACTTCTATCATCTGCCTTTCCGCTTCTTTTGTGTTCCTGCACAATCCGCGCAAAACCATTTTCCCTTTGGCTGTTCTTTCAGGCCAACACAGCCGTAGTGGAACCACTCTATTTTGCACTGTTAAAGGAATGGACAAATTTTTAGCAAAATGTTCGATCTAATCAAGTCAAAAAAGAGAACTGATAAAATTTGGCTGAGTGCATACGTTAGGATTGTCGCAAGCAACCATTTCACCATAGCTAACTTGATTGCAGAAACAATATGTTGGTTCATTTGGATCAACAGGTAGATCCAAATCCATTCCACTTGGTGTTGCTGCTGCTGCTGCAGTGGCTGTAGCTGCCGCCGCTGTAGCAAGACGTGTTCTGCAAAAGAAATTATTCCTTTAACACAAGTTTAGTATGTACTACACGACATTTTATCATTCAGGCCACACTTCAATAGCGAAAAATATGGAAACTTGGAAAACTAACACCAGTAGTGAATTAAGCTGGTTCAGTGCCCAAGGGAAGCCATTTTGTCCAAACTAATGCATCAAACAGTTTGTTCTGCTTACCCTTAATAGTTTCATGACTAGTAACAAAATACAGTGCTCAATAGAAATTCACACTAACACACTCTTGGACAATCAACATTCGGAATAAAATAACAGAGGATGTGTGGTAAAGAAGAACTTTCTAACAGAGGAAAGCAACTGGTTTTAAGAGCAAGCTTGAATGTCACGAGCTTGACACCTAGTTGTTGAAACAAGTTTAATATTCAAGTAGAGAAGGATAGGTGGTCAGGTCCATTGCCCACTATGTTTTGAAACTAAAATAGTGGGTTCCCAAACACAGTTGTTCCTCTGTCAACTTAGGAACTTCCTCACTTAAATCAAGAAAGGCCTCAAAGAAATGTAATCAGATTCAATGATTATCATATACAATTAGAGGATCAACAGACTAATACCCTTAACCAATTCCTCGAAAAACTAGCAAACCCGAGTACAAGCTACGGCAACCACACGTGAAATAACTAGAGTTGGAACGGCAGGTGAAGTTTTGGACAAATGTTAATAAGCTTCAGTTTTTAAGTATTCTGAGCTCCATCTCTTGAGAAGCATCAGAAAAACGTTTCTTACGCCACCTATTTGCAATCATGAGTATCTAGCAACCCCCGACTAGTGAGCAATCTGAATTACAGTTCCTTATATCAATGCTTAAGACACCTATATTCCCCGTCCTCATGAACGAACTTCTTTTACATCCTAACAGACGACCATAAAATCCTATATAGAGAAGGACACTACCTAACAGCCTATATCATTGTCAGCCTGAACTTCTAGAAGAATCGACGACTCAAGGGTACAAGGCAAGATAACGTGATATTGCTATTGCTAATTGTGAAAACAGAGAAAATTGATAGAAAAGAGAACTTATCTTGAATATCTGTGAATAGCATATTTTGCACTTAGTCAACTGGGAGGAGGTTACGTCCCCGACAAAATGGGGTTTTTTTTTGGGGGGGGGGGGGGGGGGGGAAGGGGGGGGGAGAGAGTGTTGAGGAGCACGCCTATGGAGGAAGGGGATAGCAGAAAAGGATGGAATTGTTGAAATGGGATGGAGGACTGAAAAGATCATAATTTCTTTTGAATGTGGACTTTGGAGGAATATTATGAAAGGAAGCGGAGATTTCATCAGCAACATAACCTTCGGGATAGGGGATGAAAGCAGATCAACTTTGAAGTTACAAGTGGTCAGGGCCGACTTAACCCGGGTTTTAGGCCCCAAAACACTTTAGGTTTCAAAATTGTTCAAATTATATATAAGTATATAATTATGCACTTATTACAACAAGAGCAACAACAAAATTCCACAAGTGGGGTATGGGGAGGGTAGTGTGTACGCAGACCTTAACCCTACCTTGGGGTAGAGAGGTTGTTTCTGAAAGACCCTCGGCTCTTTTTAATTATTATTAGTAAAAAATGAGTCTTTTTAATTATTTGTTGTCAAACTTTCACAAACCATTAAGCACAAATTTCCAAAGTCTATGCTACTATTTTAAAATATGACTGAAGCAATTACAGTTGAAAGTTGTAGCCAATAAACATTGCACTTAAATCCTACTTCTTTTGTCTAATTCACTTAAACTTGAATCAATCTTATTTGCGACTTTGACTTTGTAACTATTTTCCTTCAATTCTTTGAGTGTCATTGCAAATATTCAAGGTCAAGCTAGTTAGACTACCAAACAATTAGATTTGAAAGAGTCTTAACACTAAATGTTTCTTAAAGCATAATAGTCACTACGATATTCATGGTTTTAACTTATATTTTGGAATTAAAAGTGCTAAGAGAAATTTTACAAGTAGAAGATAATATTCTAATTGACATACTCAATCAGGTGAAGTCCTTGTTCTTCTTTTCATATTATTTTTATTGCTTATAGAATAATTTAAACAGTTTCGGCATTAATTACCTCAGTTGAAAGAAAATATAAAACGCTAAAATCAATACGATCTCGGTTAATTACTTTACATTTCAAGAAGTTAGAAGGATAAACTCCAAAAAAAATATGCAAAAAATTTATCGAACAAACTTAAGGCCTCTTTCGATTTTGGCTTTAGGCCACATATTCTATAGGGTCGCCGCCCCTGCAAGTGTTGAAGGAAGTGACTTTGAGACATCGTCAAACATTTACAATATCTCAAGCAGAAGGAGATGACAAGAGAAGATTCGAGGGGTACAAAAGGAAGAAGTTCATTGGGACGTAAGAGCAGGGGCGGACCTACGCTAGGGGGTGGGGGGTCACCGGCACCCGTTGGCCTGGGTAAAAATATTGTATATATATTCTATATATATAAGTTAATACAGGGAGGACCCCTGTAAATATTTTATGCGGCCCCTTCAGTCACAAAGACTGGATAGAAGAGTTGGTTTGTGGAAGTAGATGCCTTTCTTTGCTTCATGACCCCGGTTCGAACCTCGGGTCCTATAGTCTAATTATTTTATTTTTTGATTGGGTCTGATTCGGCCAGACCTTTAATTGAGTCTTAATTCCGTTCAGAGGTTAAAAATACCAAAAATACATGCCTGCTCCTTTTCGCTCTCTTGACATCAGGTTATTTCTTCTAAACCCAAAACAAATTTCATCCTTCACACGTTTCTCTCTTCAAGGATCAGGCAGCTGCCGAATCTTTTTCTGGGTAAGATTTTGAAAATTATACTTGGAGTTCTCCATCTTGTTTCCACTTTTCTAATGGTAAATTTCAGTTTCGTGTTTAGGGTTTAAAAAAACCCCTTTTAACATACGATTGAGAAGGGGCTAAACTAGAAGGTTTTGCTTGCCTCTTATTTGTGTCTTGTTCTCACTTTTGGATATTCTATTTTGATTGAATCTCTGAATTTTCTGTAATTTTTCTTGATTTTGTTGACATCCCGATTCTCTAAATCGTAAATGTTAATTGGGACGTGTTCTAAATTGTTAGCAATGTTTTTTTCTCTTTTGCAGATTCACATAGTCCCTTTTGAACGTTCTTTTGTTTTCTTCAAGAATTGCATATTAGTGACTGAAATTCAATTTCTCTAGTTGAAATATAAACTGTAATTGGTGTTTATGAAGCTCGTCCAAAATTAAGAAACTTTGCTATGGCTAGAATTCGGATAATGAAGTTCTGTGTTGTTGAAATTAGAGCCGCTATAGTTTCATATTTGGCTAGAATTCGGATAATGTACACATAAGTAAGATTTATATTTCAGTGCTTTCTGAATATTTATGTGCTATTGCTCTTAAATTATTCGTCATATGTTACATGTTTTATAATTGAACCATGCTTTCTTTTGTTTATTCAAGAATAATTTCTTTACTTCCTCAATTTTTTTCCTATTTTGTGTTTAAGATCATACAATTTACTACATATTTGCAATCTTCAAACATATTATTTGCTTAAAAATATACAACTTATCTTCATGGGAGGCTCAAGGTTGAGGCTAGTAAAGCCTTTGCTTTAGGCCCCAAAAATTTTGAGGCCCCAAAAGGTGTACTTCTTTTAGTTTTTGAATTCATTGTTTGAGCAGACAACAATCATGGTGTTTACTTGATGTTAAATCTTTAGTTGGTGTGCTAATTTTTTATCTTAATAAATTAATTTCATAGGTATTTGAAGATTTGTGCTAATGCTATTTGAAATATTATTTCAGTGAAGTGGATGATTTGAGACCAAGTTGTATTTGGATTTCAAGGATACCTTTCAGAAATTGGTAAGTGATTCTTCTATCTTTAATAATATAGTAGATAGAAGAATGTAGATATTATCTTTAACAAAATAATTTCAAGGATACCTTTAATAAATTGGTAAGTGATTCTTTGACTATTAATATGCCTTTAACATTGATTTCTTTCGTAAATTTTTGTTAATTTTTGAAGTTTGAACAACCTATTGATCACTGCCCCTTTTTTTATTTGAGAAAAAAATCAAAAATTTAAAGCTTGAAAACAGGTTTAAATCAAACACTTTTACTTCCCGTAGCACCCATTTTGCGAAAAAAATCTCTACCTTTCGGTGCTTTATCTTTTTTTAGAACTTCTTTTTGTTTATACTTGGACGATTAGTCATCATACTTGTTAAGATTTCAAAGAGCTGCACATCAAATTTTATTGCTAGTAATTAATAATATGATGGTGCCCCCGCTGTGCTGAAATCTTGGGTCCGCCTCTGCGTAAGAGTTAGGAAGAACCTTCAGGACTAAGAAGTAGTTGGATTGCTAAGACCTGGTTGGAATATCTTGCAAGCAAAGTACATTGGCAAAGTAGGCATCATAAGCCGGCAGCCAGTAGGTACAAAGTCGTAGAGGCTCTGACACCATATGAAAATAGAAAAAGAAACTTGTCTAGAATTGGATGGTGAATAACATGAATGAAAGCTCCTAATAAGGAGTTTAGGTTACATGAAATAGGAAAATTTAAGCTGAAGAAATAAAGAAAGTTCAGGCTAAAGTAAGTTTCCTAAGTAAAGAAAGTTTAGGCTAAGAAAATTTCCTGAATACTAAATTCCAAATTATGAAGCGACCAAATAGAATAAACCATACTATTAACCAAGATATATTCTAACTTTTAGCAACATTGATCTCTTGACTTTCAGCACATAATCAATTTATTCTTTTAGATGATTGAAACTTCTTATCAGATTTGCATTTCAAATAGGAAATGCTACTAATTAGATAAATAAAGAATAAGCATCCACAATGTGCAATTAGCATTAGAAATGGTGAAATATGATAGAGATATATCACTTACTTCTTACGCCCTCCCTTACCCTCACCAGACCTTCCAGATTTGCCATTATTTTCAACAGTGGTAGCAGGAGTTCCAGTAACACCACCAACATCTCTTTCTGCATAAAAGAGAAAAGTTGTTCAACAGTCTGAGAAACGAGTAAGTTTGGACACTCTTGGTGAAGAGATGAGGAAGCTGATACAAACACACCTCTCCGGAGCTCTTCATCAAATTTTTTCAAGTACTGATCGAGCTGCTGAATGTGAGCGTCTACCTGTTGCAAGAATGTTCTCACTAATTGCCATAAGGAGTTAATTAACAACAGTTTGTTTGATGTAGAAAGAGGATGCTGTTCCCAACATCCCTACCAGATCATATGCCTGAGAAGCTAATGCAACTTTCTCATCAGCAATCCTGATTGCATGCTTTTGCTCATCCAATGCATCATCAGAGAATTTGATTAGTGAAGAGTCTGGTGTCACATTACCAGCCTTAATACGCTGTATCATATCCTCTATTTCTTTCTCACAACGTTGTTCATTTTGCCTCTGGACTCCTGTTCAGGGGAAACGAAAAGCACTTTCTTGGTAATAATGCCATACACTAGGCAACGAAGAAACAACATACACCACTAACCTACTGTGCTCGTGTCGGGCTACTAACACAGGCACAGCAATGCTAAATACTACTGAGAATCTTACAAAATCACCCCATATTCCCTTCTCCAATCAGGAGTATACTTATGATAATCTTTGCATTGTAAAACAGAACGAAGGGGTGATATGGCTAATTGCTGAACCAGTTGAACACTGGCAATCAGAAAACCAAACAATTACTGTTTTGTTCTGCAATTTAACGATGATATACCACTGAAGCTTCTACTAAACTAGGTAATGGCAGTAGTAAACGTTCCATCAGATGTAGTGCAACGGGACTACATGAAGGACTATACGCTACAATAAGCTGCCTGTCAGCATTGTGCCAAAGATGGCTCTTATTCCACTTAAAATACATGAACTTTCCAGATTCAGAATGCTAGTGGATTATCAATCGACTCAATATTGTATAAGTGTACTTAATTAAGCACAATACAATGCAAAGTTGGAAAGCAACTAGCTTGCATAAGAGAACTTTAATAGTCCAATAAAATATAAGGCTTTGCACTATAAGTAATACCTTGCAGACTTTTATCTAAATCACGCAATAAGGCATATTTCCTCCGTAAATGGTTCGGAAGAGCTTCTATATCTGAGACAATGTCATCAATATAGCAACTTGTTAGAAATCAACGCAGAATTACATAGAGGAACTAATTCACCTATAATTAGTAATGCATCACACTTGCATAGACAATACTGAATATCATGCTCGAAACTAGAATAGGTTCAGCATTTCACCTCTTAGGCAGCATTTCAATTCAGGTCACCAGGACAGTAAGGCATGCAACGTATCACTAATGGGTTCTGTCATGAAGTGGGCAACACTAAATAATAACTATTCACTTAGTTATAATCTATTATTTTTTTCCATTTCCTCTTTATATATATTTATTTTATTGTGTTAACAGTTTATCACTTTTTATGAAGGTGGTGTCCGCGCCCGCTTGTGCATACCTCGACTATTTCACCGGGTACCTGCTATCTTCCACCAACACAAGTTGCGTTTAAAGTTATTATTCTAGATTACTTTTAATTTTTAGAATTTTCTTCTCCGTGCAATATTTATGCCTTGCACATAAAGCCCCAACAGACATTAGCAGCATATAAACTTAAGTTATTTGGAAAACTAAATTTGTCAATCCAAATTATTGCCCATATTTACACATTGAAAATGTGTAGTAACATTAAAATAAAAACTGCTAAATTTGAAAAAAATGGAAACCTTTAAGCTCTACATTAAAGAAAAAACAAAATAACGCTATATTCGATTAATCTAAACAGAAATAGGAACAGATAGCAATTAAAAAAAAAGGGTACTCCATAAATGAAACTTACTGGCTTGAAATTCATCGATGAATGACATTTTCCGGAGAAACTTTATATTTTAGAGGAAAATTTGAAGATTCGGTTAATTGCGTGAGAATCTTCCCGCCAGCGACGATTTGTTCGTTTTGAGTTTCAAGCCCTAATATAGGATCCGATTACGATTACTATTAGGACATTTATGCCCCTAAAGTTTCTTTATTTTTACTTTGGGATAGTTTCACTTTAGCCCTCATGAGAATTCTGGAATTGGGGGTTTTGTTTGTAATGATTAACGAATCACTAGTATATTTGGTATTTTTCCTCACTTAATTATCTTTTTCTTTTTATTATATGGAGAGAAGGGAGAAGGGTTATGGAATGAGGCAAAGATCACTTTTAGTCCGCAACCACAACTATTTATCTTCGGTAGGCGTAAAAGTATATATATATATATATATATATATATATATATATATATATATATATATATATATATGTGTGTGTGTGTGTGTGTTATGTTATTATTTTGATTGCGTAATGTCATTTTCCCGAAGGAATTAGTCGAGAAGAACCGAACCTCCACCCACAGTAAAATTGCATGGGGCGCTTTATTTGGTCGCCTCTTTTTAACTTATACCCATTTTATTTTTTCGTTTGCATCCATACCCATTTTTGTTAAAAGTGTTTTAGAAAGACTATTTTGCCCTTCTTTAATGAAAGGTAGACTACAGGACAAAACATCAGCATGTTTTGGTATGAAGTTTTAGCAAATGAGCTAAATAACTTCATCTTGCATTGGAAAATTACATATTGCACGACAAAAACTTAAGCAT
The DNA here is from genome assembly GCA_005239495.1 of Nicotiana undulata. Taxonomy (NCBI): domain Eukaryota; kingdom Viridiplantae; phylum Streptophyta; class Magnoliopsida; order Solanales; family Solanaceae; genus Nicotiana; species Nicotiana undulata. Next base: position 29,463 of record MDKH01197287.1, read on the forward strand.
GTTTAGTCTGAAGTTTTAGCAAATGAACTAAAAACCTTTAGCTTGTTTAGACTGAAGTTTCGGATAAAACTCATGACAAAACTTCAGCATGTTTTGGTGTGAAGTTTTAGCAAATGGACTAAATAACTCCAACATGGATTAGCAAAAGCTCATTAGAAAATAACATATTGTAAGACAAAAACTTAAGCATGTTTAGTATGAAGTTTTAGCAAATGAACAAAAAAACTTAAGCATGTTCAGTCTGAAGTTTTAGCAAATAAACTAAAAAACTTAAGCATGTTTAGTCTGAAGTTTTAGCAAATGAACTAAAAAACTTAAGAATGTTTAGCCTGAGGTTTTAGCAAATGAACTAAACAACTTTAGCATGCACTAGCAAAAACTCATTAGAAAATTACATACTGCAAGACAAAAACTTAAGCATGTTTAGTTTGAAGTTTTAGCAAATGAACTAAAAAACATAAGCATGTCTAGTCTGAAGTTTTCGCAAATGAACTAAAAACTTAAGCATGTTTAGTCTGAAGTTTTAGCAAATGAACTAAATAACTTCAGCATATTTAGACTGAAGATTCAGATAAAACTCATGAAAAAATTGTAGGTTGCAGGATAAATAACTTCAGCATGAATTAGCATGAAGTTTTTAGCTTCAATGTGAAACAACTTCATGCTATATCTGCATGAGGTTTTAGCTTCAACATGAAATAACTTCATGCTACATTAAGTTTTAGTTTCAAGGTGAAACAAATTCATGCAAGTGTGATTGTGAAGATGAATCTGGACAAGTTCAGTTCCCATGTTGCCCTGAATGCGAATCCGGGCGTCGACCCCGAAAATAGCGTCAGCGGAGATTTTCAATCAGCCAGTCAGAATACACAACGCGACGAAGACGACGGAGACAGCCTTCAGGCTCAACAAGCTGCCATAGCGTAACTCCAAATCAGAACCATGCACCGAGTAGGGCCGGACCCGAGCCCTCACTAGAAGTTGTTCGCAGGTACGAACTAGTACCGGAGAGGCCAAACGTGAATGAATCAGGGACTGACCCAGCTATTATGAAAGTGCTAGAGAAGCTTACGAGGCGAGTTGGATCAGGGGAGAAGAAGGTTGAAGCAATGACAATTAAAATGGAAACGTATAACTCCCGAGTTGATCAAATTTCGGGGGCACCACCGATTCTGAAGGGTTTGGATTCAAAGAAGTTCGTACAAAGGTCTTTCCCCCCGAGTGCGGCTCGTAAGCTTATTCCAAAGAATATTTCGCATGCTAGAAATTCCCAAGTATAATGGAACTACTGACCCTAATGAGCATGTCACTTCTTACACACACGCAATGAAGGGGAACGATTTAGAGGATGATGAGATTGAGTCCATTTTGCTGAAGAAGTTCGGAGAAACTTTATCAAAGGGGACAATGATATGGTACCATAATTTTCCGCCCAACTCCATTGATTCCTTCGCCATGCTCGTAGATTCCTTCGTCAAAGCACACGACGGAGCCATAAAGGTCAAAACTAGGAAGTCGGACCTCTTCAAAGTGAAGCAGAACGACAACGAAATGCTCTAGAAGTTTGTATCTCTGTTCCTGATGGAACGTATGGACCTACCCCCGGTCGCAGATGATTGGTCCGTCTAGGCTTTTGCTCAAGGGTTGAATGTACAAAGTTCAATGCCGTCACGACAGTTAAAGAACAACTTGATTGAATATCCAGTTTGTAACCTGGGCTGACGTGCACAATCGGTACCAGTCAAAAATCAGAGTCGATATGATCAGTTGGGAACTCTTTCGGGGTTCGTTTATCCAAACAGGACCGTTGGCATTCAAAGGGATATTGACAAAGAACCACGATCGAACAAAGATAGGTATAAACCATACGGTGGAGATCCGAGAAATAGCGGTCTTGGACGCAACCCCGTTCGAAGTGATAGAAGAAATGATCGATGATAGAGCTCCTGATGGCTCATGAGTAAGGGTGGTTTCGATAGAAATGTAGATCCCACAGAAGCACCACGGCTATCGGAATACAACTTCAACGTTGATACATCAGTTATTGTATCGTCCATCGGACGGATCAAAGGCACCAGGTGGCCCTGACCCCTACAAATTGATCCGGCCCAGAGAAACCCTAATCAAATGTGCAAATATCATGGTACTCGTGGTCATAGAACAGAGGACTGCAGACATCTGAGGGAGGAGGTAGCCCGTTTGTTTAATGAGGGTCGTCTTCGAGAATTCATGAGCGACCGAGCACCACTTCAGAGACAAGGATGCAAATAGGAAGAATGAATAAGAAGAACCACAACACGCGATTCACATGATCGTTGGTGAGGTCAATATTCCACATGGACCCGTATTCAAGCGCACCAAGGTGTCGATCACGAGGGAAAAGCGAACTCGGGATTATATGTCGGAAGGGACCTTGTCTTTCAATGACGAGGATGTAGAGGGGATCTCACAACCCCACAACGACGCAATGGTAATATCTGTTCTTATGAATAATATTCAAGTTAAACGTATTTTGATTGATCCAGGTAGGTCGGCCAACATCATTCGATCGAGGGTCGTATAGAAGCTCGGTCTACAATCAAATTGTGCCCGCAGCCCGAGTTCTTAACGATTTCAACATGGCGAGTGAATCCACCAAAGGTGAAATTATCTTGCAAGTGAACGTGGCCGGGACCATCCAAGAAACAAAGTTACATGTGATCGAGGGTGACATGAGATACAACGCCCTGCTCAGAAGGCCTTGGATCCATAATATGAGGCGGTACCCTCGACCCTTCACCAAGTTCTGAAGTTCCCGACACTGGAGGGAGTTAAAATGGTGTACGGAGAGCAACCTGCCGCCAAGGAGATGTTTGCAGTCGACGAAGTGATACCGGTCTCGACACCCTCATCAACAAAGGGATCAAATTCGAACGGAAAACAAGAGGCCAAATGGCAACCACATATACCAGCCTCGACCCAATTGGAGGACCAGGGGACAGACGAGGATGATGAGTATTGGATTCCCCGATCTTTCATAATTCCCGATGACTCCGACGTCACAAAATCAACGGTCGAAGAGCTGGAACAAGTCATACTAATCGAGTATCTACTCGAACGAAAGGTATACCTGGGCACGGGGTTAACTCCCGATCTTAGGAAAAAACTTACTCAATTCCTTTTAGATAACATGAATTGTTTTGCTTGGTCCCATCTCGATATGATAGAGATCCCACTGGACATCACTACCCATCGATTAAGCCTGGACCCAAAGTTCCTTCTAGTAAAGCAAAAAAAAAAGGCCCCAATCCGAGGTTAAGCATGCATTCATCAAGGAAGAGGTAACCAAACTTCTCAAAATAGGGTCCATTCGGGAAGTAAAATATCCCGAATGGTTAGCAAACGTAGTGGTAGTCCCTAAGAAGGGAAACAAACTTAGAATGTGCATATATTATAAAGACTTGAACAAAGCATGCCCTAATGATTCTTTTCCTTTGCCGAACGTCGATCGTATGATCGATGCCACGACCGGCCATGAGATTCTCAGTTTTCTCGATGCCTACTCTGGATACAACCAAATACAGATGCACCCGGAGGATCAGGAAAAGACTTCGTTTGTCACTAAATACGACACCTACTATTATAATATAATAGACTAAAAAATACAGTGCAACTTATCAACGCCTAGTAAATCGAATGTTCGAAGAACAAATAGGAAAATCAATGGAAGTTTATATTGATGGAATGTTAGTTAAGTCCCTGCGAGCAGAGGACCATTTCAATGCAGGAGGCTTTCGATATACTGAGAAAGTACACTATGAAGCTCAACCTAGAAAAGTGTGCGTTCGGGGCCGGCTCTGGCAAGTTCCTTTGCTTCATGGTATCTAATCAGGGGATCAAGATCAACCCCGATAAAATCAAAGCTATCGAGGATATCACGGTCGTAGATAATGTCAAGGTCGTACAATGGCTAACGGGGTGCATAGCCGCCCTAGAGCGATTCATTTTGAGTTCCTTGGATAGGAGTCACCGATTCTTCTCACTGCTTAAGAAGAAGAGTAGCTTCACATGAACTCCGGAATGCCAAAAGGACTTGGAGGAACTAAAATGATACTTATCAAGCCCGCCACTACTTCACACCCCGAAAGCAGACGACCAACTCTACTTGTACCCGGCAGTCTCGGAAATAGAAGTGGAGTCCTAGTTCAAGAAGAACAAGGTACGCAATTCCCTGTTTATTATGTTAGTCGGACCTTAGGTGAGGCCGAAACCAAATATCCACACTTAGAAAAATTAGCGCTTGCTTTAATAAGCGCCTCTAGGAAATTAAAATCGTACTTCCAATGTCATCTGATATGTGTTGTAACTATCTATCCTCTTCGCAAGATTTTGCACAAACCCGAACTTTCGGGTCGATTGGCCAAAGGGTCCGTTGAAATCAATGGGTACGATATCTAGTATCGACCTAGAACGACCATCATGTCTCAAATTTTGGCAGACTTCGTGGCCGACTTCACGCTAGCCCTCGTACCCGAGGTCAAAAGAGAACTGTTATTAAAATCGGGTAATCATCAGGGGTGTGGACCCTTTTCATGGACGACGCTTCAAACATGAAGGGTTCCGGGTTGCGTATCGTTCTAAAACCACCCACGGGTAATATTATTAGACAATCTGTCAGGACTTCAAAATTAACTAATAATGAGGCCGAGTATGAGGCCCTGATTACAGGTCTCGAGTTGGATAAAAGCTTGGGAGCAGAGGTCATCGAGGCCAAATGTGATTCCCTCCTCGTGGTAGACAAAGTTAACATAACTTTCGAAGTCCAAAAAGACCGAATGCAGAGATACTTGGATAAACTACAGGTAACTCTACATCGATTTAAAGAATGGACCTTACAACATGTACCTCGAGAACATAACAACGACCGAAGATCTTGGAAACTTAGGGTCATTGATCGAAGACAACAAACTCAACTCGAGGAATGTCGTACAACTCATGAGATTAGTGATCGAATAAGGCCACGCCAAAATAAACTCAACAAGTCTACCTGAGCCTAGAGAAACAAGTACATAGAACACTTAAAGAACGGAAGCGTCCATCAGATCCAAAGGAATCGAGAGCTCTACGTACGAAGGCAACACGATTCATTTTGTCCGAAGTAACGTTGTTTAGAAGTATATTCGATGGACCATTGGCAATATGTTTGGGACCGGGAGATACTGAATACGTCCTACGGTAAATTCATGGGGGGTACTTGTGGAAATCATTCCGGTGTCGAGTCGTTGCTCCACAAAGTGATCAGAGCAGGGTATTATTGGATTTACATGGATAAAAATTCAAAGGAGTTCATTCAAAAGCGCGACAAATGTCAAAGGTATGCGCCAATGATTCACCAGCCCGGAGAGCAGCTCCACTCGGTCTTATTCCCATGGCCGTTCATGAAATGGGGAATGGACATCGTCGGCCCTCTCCCATCGGCCCCAGGTAAAGCTCAGTTTATTTTGTTTATGAATGATTATTTTTCTAAGAGTGTTAAAGCACATGCTTTCGAGAAAGTCAGAGAAAAAGAAGTCATAGAATTCATTTGGGACCACATTATATGTTGATTCAGGATGCCTGCCGAGATCATATGTGATAATGTAAATAAATTCATCGGCAGCAAAGTAACTAAGTTTCTCGAGGATCACAAGATCAAAAGAATTTTATCGACACCTTATCATCCCAGCGGGAACGGACAAGCCGAATCAACCAACAAAACCATTATTCAAAATCTTAGGAAGAGGTTGTCCGACGCCAAAGGAAAGTGGAGAGAGATACTTCCCGAGGTTCTTTGGGCATACTGCACAACGTCAAAGTCTAGTATGGGAGCAACATTGTTCTCGTTAGTTTATGGTGCCGAAGCTCTTATCCCGGTCAAGGTTGGAAGAGCCTAGCATGAGGTTCCGATATGCAACAGAGGAATCAAATCACGAAGCCATGAATACGAACCTAGAATTGTTGGATGAAAGATGAGAAGCCGCCCTCGTTTGATCGACCGCATAAAAACAACGGATCAAAAGGTACTACAATCGAAAAGCAAATCTTCGACATTTTGACATCAGGGACTTGGTGTTGATAACCAATTTTCCCTATACTATTTTCAAAAAATGCATTTATATCTTCAAAACAATGCATGAGCATCAATTAATATTTTTTCATAATTTCTGCATTTTTAAGGAATTTTAATTAATTTATCCAATATTTATATTATATAAATAATTACCAATTGCATCACAAATGGTTTTATAATAATTTTATGGCTTAATTTTATCATTTATATTTATACTAAATTATTTCATGAATAGCCACATTTACATTTTTTGGGTTATAATTGCAATAACTTTGCAATAATAGTCCATGTGTGCATAATTACCTTATTTCACTAGAAAATAGCTTTTTATATTTTTATAATATTAAGTAATTATTTAAATCATTTTTATGCACCAATAGAATTTTTTTATCATTTATTAGCTATTTTTATAAATTATTTTATCAATTAATTGGGTATTTAACAAATAGCCTCTTTAAATTAATGTTAATTTCTGACCTAGCCCAAAACACTACCCCCAGCCCGATTTAAATACCCAAGCCCAATTCCTATCTAACCCGCCCCATCCTCATATCAGATCCTGACCGTTGATCTCAAAAGATCAACGGTCCAGGATCAATTACCATTTTTAATTACCTCCCAACCCCCAAACCCTATTCACTCTTCTAATTCCGCCGCCCCCAAATCCCTTCCCTCCTCCATTCTCTCTCAAGCTCTCCCCTAACCCTAGCCGCCGTCACCGGAAAACCACCCGTTCCAAGGGGTTTCTTTGTGATTCCAGGCCCCTGCCGGTCTTACCTCTTCTGGTTGTTCGATTTCTTCGTGGTTTGAAGGAATCTCAAAGACTCGACTCAGAGTCGACCTAAACTCTTCATGTTTTGATGAACCTGCCTTGTGTTCATCGCTATGTTTGTGAGTACTATTATCTTCACGTTTATGGCTTGAATCTAGGGTTCTAAACCAGATTTTCTTTCATCTCTGTCATTTTTCAAAAACCCTAATGTCACGACCTGAAATCCCACCTTCAGGCTGTGATGGCGTCTAACGTTGAACCCGCTAGACAAGCCAGCATTTTGGTTAAATTTACTATTTTCTTCATTTATGATATCTATAAGAAAGACAATAAGCGTGAACAATTGAATAAGAATGCGGAAGCTAAGAATTTATCAACTTAATATAATAAATATTACGAAATTCCGTACATAAACCCCCAGAACTGGTTTCACAATTTCACGGATAGTCTAGGATTACTAAAAGAAAGAGTCTGAAATAAACCGATGTAGCTGTCTAGAAATACAAGATAAGACAGAAAGGGAAGAGATAAATGGTGACGCCAAGGCCTGCGGACGCCTGCAGGTCTACCTCGTTGTCGCCGTGGACAGAAGGATACTCCCTCGCTCAATGTCCATTGGGCCAGTCGCTGTAATCTGCACAACATAAAGAAGTGCAGGTGTAGCATCAGTACAACCGACCCCATGTACTGAGTAAGTGCTGAGCCTAACCTCGGCGAAGTAGTGACGAGGCTAGGACACGACAAATAATGATTACCTATGCAGTTCAATAACATAATAAGGAAGTAAAGACAAGAATTAAACAATTTAAGCACAAATATGGGGATGGCATGCTGGGGAAAATGGGCAATAATTCGCTGAACTGACAAAACAAAATAACAACTGAAAAGCATAAATAACAGCAGGATTTAACAACTCTGAACAAATGAGTAAACAGGAACGGCACGGCATGTCCCCTCATGCTATAATCTCACCAAAACCACTCGGCACGGAATGTCCCCTCGTGCATAAATTAATAATCACTCGGTACGGAATGTCCCCTCGTGCATAAATAAATAATCACTCGGCACGGAATGTCCCCTCGTGCATAAATTAATAATCACTCGGTACGGAATGTCCCCTCGTGCATAAATAAATAATCACTCGGCACGGAATGTCCCCTCGTGCATAGATTAAAAAAATCTCTCGGCACGGAATGTCCCCTCGTGCGTAAATAAATAATCACTCGGCACAGAATGTCCCCTCGTGCATAACCTCACAAAACACTCGGCACAGAATGTCCCCTCATGCATAACATATATAAAGGCAACAATTTGACAGGAAAATTCAACAACAATAAACCTTAAATGCACAGAAATGTTCAACAAGAATTCTACCATCCCGGCAAGGGACACAGCTATAACCAATCTCACTCAGAAGTACAACTGAAAAAATAATTCTCAACCGAACAAATAATATAATATTCTACATCATGAATTAACCTCAAAGCATAACTTCCAGAATGTCAATTACTTCATAACACAGAGAATATCAATGAAAACTACATATAGTACTAAAATTCGACTCACGGGCATACTTGATCACAACATATAGGTACTCTTCACCTCACCTATACGTTGGGCATGGTATTATCACATAGAAATTAAGACTCAATACCTATTCCCTCAAGCTAAGGTTAGGCCAAACACTTACCTCGGCTCCAAGAATCCAAATCAAGCCTCTAGCGCTGCTTTTCCTCTCGAACCCGACTCCGAAACAATCGTATCTAGACATAATCGACTCAATAATATCAATAAATGCTAAACAATTCAATTCCCAAGTTTAATTATAGAATTCCCATCATTCTTCCCAAAAATCCAAAAATCGACCCCGGGCTCGCTTGGTCAAAACACGAGGTTCGGACCAAAACCCGATCACCCATTCCCCCACGAGCTCGAATATATAATTTGTTTTGAAATTCGACCCCAAAACGAGGTCAAATTTCCAAATAATCAAAAAGGCCTAACTCTACCCAAAACCCCAATTTCTACCCTTTAGTTCCATGATTTTAGGCCAAGAATCTGATAAATGTTGATGAAAATGGAAGAAAACGGGTTAGAGATTACTTACCTAAGATGTTATGGTGAAGGAACTCTTCAAAGGTCGTCTATGGGGTTTGGGGAAGATGTGGTTTTATGAATTTTTGTAAAATCCCGTAATGAACATTCGATTTTTGACACTTAAAATAACTGGGCGTTTTTTGCCTATGTGATCGCGGATGGAAGGTTGCGGTCGCATAGTGGACTGGTTTATTAGGCTTCGCGATCGCGGACAACCTATTGCTATCGCACATGACCTCTAACCCCCACCCCTGCGATTGCGGACAAGCACGTGCAGTCGCACAGGGTACTTACCCACACCCCCCAGCTCTCCTACACACTTGTGCGGTCGCAGGCCTATCTACGCGATCGCACAGTGTGAATGACCACTCCTCCTTCATGAGGCTATGCGATCGCAACTATACCTATGCGATCGCATAGAGTAACACACCAGACCCCACAACAACATATACACCAGAAATTTTCCTAAGTTTTGCACCCCGACACCTACCCGAAACTCACCCGAGCCCTCGGAGCTCAAAACCAAATATACACACAATCTCAAAAACATCCTACGGACTTATTCGAGTAATTAAACCACCAAAATAACATCATAAACATCGGGTTAAACCTCAAAATCCATAAAAATTCTCAAAACTTCTTAAACTTCAAATTTTCCATTTTTGATCTGAATCACGTCAAACTAAGTCCGTTTCTTACCAATTTCACAGATAACACATATAAAACATATTGAACCTGTTCCGGGCTCCGGAACCATAATACAGACCCGATATCACAGGTTTCACATCAAATTTCATTTTCAAAAACCTTTATATTTTTCAGAAATAATTTTCTTTAAAAATTCATTTCTCGGACTCCGGACCTCGAAATTCGATTCCGGACATACGCCCAAGTCCCATATTTTTCTACGGACCCTCCGGGACTGTCAAATCACGAGTCTGGGTCCGCTCACCAAAAATGTTGGCCAAAGTCAACTTTATTCAAATAATTATTATAAAATTATCATTTTATCATTTTTCCACATAACGGCTTCCTGGCTATGCGCTCGGGCTGCGCACACACATCAAGGTGAGATAAAAGGAGGCTTTCATAGCCTCGGAACACAGATTTAGCTAAAATTACACGGGATGACCTTTTGGGTCATCACAATCTCCACCTCTAAAACAAGCATTCGTCCTCAAACGGACATAGAAGGGTACTTGAATCGGGGAAAAGATGGGGATATCGGCTCCGCATATCGGACTCGGACTCCTAGGTAGCTGCCTCCACAGGCTGACCTCTCCACTGAACATGAACTGAAGGATAACTCTTCGATCTCAACTGACGAACCTGCCGAGCTATTATGGCTACCGGCTCCTCCTCATAAGTCAAATCCTTGTCCAACTGGACACCGCTGAAGTCAAGCACATGAGATGGATCAGCAATATACCTCCGAAGCATAGATACATGAAACACCGGGTGCATGGATGATAAACTCGGTGGCAAGGCAAGTCTGTAGACCACCTCTCCTACCTTATCAAGAATCTCAAATGGACCAATGGACCTAGGGCTCAACTTGCCCTTCTTTCCAAACCTCATCACGCCCTTCATGGGCGACACTCGAAGAAATACCCGGTCTCCTATCATAAATTCCAAATCACAAACTCTGCGGTCTGCATAACTCTTCTGCCTGGACTGAGCTGTACGAAGCCTATCCTGTATGATCTTCACCTCCAAGGCATCCTAGACTAACTCTGAACCCAACAACCTAGCCTCTCCTGGCTCGAACCACCCAACTGGCGACCGACACCGCCTACCATACAACGCCTCACACGGAGGCAAACTCAGCTAAAGGCAAAAACTGGTCCCATGAACCTCCAAAACCAATGACACACGCTCGTAACATATCCTCCAAGATCTGAATAGTACGCTCGGACTGTCCGTCCGATTGAGGATGAAACGTTGTGCTCAAATCGACCCGTGTGCCCAACTCACACTGAAACACTCTCCAGAAATGGGAGGTAAACTGAGTACCTCAGTCAGATATAATGGACGCGGGCACACCATGCAATCGAACAATCTCCCTCATGTAGATCTTTGCCAACTTCTCTGCCGAATGCGAAACTGATACAGGAATGAAGTGTGTTGACTTGGTCAGCCTATCCACAATTACCCACACCGCATCAAACATCCTCTGAGTCCGTGGGAACCCAACTACGAAATCTATGATAATACTCTCCCACTTCCACTCGGGAAGCTCAATCTGCTGCATCAAACCACCGGTCCTCTGGTGCTCGTACTTAACCTGCTAATAGTTAGAACACTGAGTTACATATGCTACAATATCCTTAGTCATCCTCCGCCACCAATAATGTTGCCGCAAGTCCTGGTACATCTTTGCGGCGCCCGGATGAATGGAATACCAGGAACTATTGGCCTCCTGCAATATCAACTCAGGAATACCATCAACATCAGGTACACAAAGACGACCCTGCATTCTCAAAACTCCCTCATCATCAACTGTGACCTGCTTGGCACCTCCGTGCCGGATCGTATCTCTGAGAACACATAAATGACGATCATCATACTGTCTGGCCCGAATACGATCATACAATGAAGAACGGGCCACAGTATGGTCCAGAGCAATGCCAGACTTAGAAACCTCCAATCTCATGAACCGGTTGTCCAAAGCCTGAACATCTAAAGCAAGCGGTCGCTCTCTGAAGTATATAAACAAGACTACCTATACTGGTTGACTTCCGGCTCAAGGCATCGGCCACCACATTGGCCTTCCCCGAATGATATAAGATGGTAATGTCGTAGTCCTTCAACAGCTCTAACCATCTCCTCTGCCTCATATTCAATTCCTTCTGCTTGAATAAATACTGCAAACTCTTATGATCCGTGAACACTTCACATGGCACCCCATACAGATAATGCCTCCAAATCTTCAACGCATGAACAATAGCTGCTAACTCCAAATCATGAACTGAATAGTTCCTCTCATGGACCTTCAACTAGATTGAAGCATAAGCTATAACTTTTCCATCCTGCATCAACACTGCACCGAGTCTAACCCGTGAAGCATCACAATACACGGTATATAGCCCTGAACCTGTGGGCAAAACTAACACCGGTACCGTGGTCAAGGCTGTCTTGAGCTTCTGAAAGCTCACCTCACACTCATCTGACCACCTGAACTGGGCACCCTTCTGGGTCAACCTGGTCATCGGGGCTGTAATAGATGAAAAGCCCTCCACAAATCGGCGATAATAACCTGCTAAGCCCAAGAAGCTCCGAATCTCTGTAGCCGAGGTGGGTCTAGGCTAATATCTGACTGCTGAAATCTTCTTGGGATCCACCTGAATACCTTCTGCCGACACCACATGACCCAGAAATGCTACCGAACTCAACCAGAACTCACACTTGGAAAATCTGGCATACAACTGACTATCCTTCAGAGTCTGGAGGACGACTCGAAGATGCTGCTCGTGCTCCTCTCGGCTGCGAGAGTATATCAATATGTCATCAATGAAAACAATAACAAACGAGTCCAAATAGGGCCTGAACACTCGGTTCATCAACTCCATAAAAGCAGCGGGGGCATTTGTCAACCCGAATGACATCCCCAAGAACTCATAATGCCCATACCGAGTGCGAAAGGCTGTCTTAGTAACATCAGACGCCCTAATCCTCAACTGATGGTAACCAGATCTCAAGTCTATCTTGGAAAACACTGTAGCACCCTGAAGCTGTTCAAATAGACCATAATCCTCGGCAAAGGATACTTATTCTTAATAGTAACCTTGTTCAACTGCCGGTAGTCAATACACATCCTCATTGAGCCATCTTTCTTCTTAACAAACAACACTGGGGCACCCCAAGGGGAAACACTAGGACTAATGAAGCCTTTGTCCAACAAATCCTGCAACTGATCCTTCAACTCCTTCAGCTCTGGCGGGGCCATACGATACGGCATAGTAGAAATGGGCTGAGTGCCCGGAGCCAACTCAATGAAAAAGTCAATATCCCTGTCGGGTGGCATACCCTACAGGTCAGCAGGGAATACCTCTAGAAACTCACGAACCACGGACACAGACTCCATAGAAGGAACCTTAGCACTGGAATCACGAACATAGGCCAAATAGGCCAAACAACCCTTCTCGACCATGCGCCGAGCCTTCATATATGAAATAACTCTACCATAAGAATGACTAGGAGTCCCTCTCCACTCCAAACGAGGTACTCCCGGTAAGGCCAAAGTCACAGTCTTGGCATGACAGTCCAGAATAGCATGATAGGGAGATAACCAATCCATCCTCAATATAACATCAAAATAAACCATATCAAGAAGGAAGAGGTCTACATGAGTCTCCAGACCACCAATCACCACTAAGAATGAACGGTAGACTCGATCTACCACGATAGAATCACCCACCGGTGTAGACACATATACAGAAGTACTCAGGGAATCACGGGGCATACTCAGATAAGGGGCAAAATATGAAGACATATAGGAAAATGTATGTTGGCCCATGTCACTGAATGGGTTTTGAAGATTGACAACAGGTGTCCAGTTGAACCAAGCCCATCATAGCACACACTTCTGTATGAAGTAGTTGGATCGCAAATAGTACAAGTCTAGGAGATATTAGAGTTTACTAAATATCAAAGAACTAAGAGAATGTATCCTAATATGAAAAGGTTGCAAATTGATAGAAAAGACAGAAGTTGATTTCAGCTAGGACAGGAATAGAGGAAGGAAGTTGAGTTACAATCAAACTTGTCTACCAAGGAAGAGTTGGATCAGAATTGTATCATGGACTCAACAAACGACCTCTATAAATAATCAAAGTATTACTGCTGAAAGAAGTGACGCACAAGTACAAAAGTGAATCAAGTTCTGAAGCAAAAGTTCCAGAGGTTTTGCAAGCAGAATTGTTGTGCGATACAAAGGCTACAGTTCAACTAGAAGGAACAGTTTCATTGTTTGTATATCGAGTCTAGTTGATTGTAGTAGGAGTTTAAATATTGTATCTTATCAGCTTTATTAGAAGCAAATTGTAATAGGTACAAATAGATCAAGTTAGAGTTAGCTTGAATTCTGTAGAAATTAGCTAGAGGCTAGTTGATACAAAGAGGATTAGAGTTAGTCCTAGGATTACAAAAGAGTTTATTTTGTAAGTCCGTTTTGGCTCAGTGTCTAGTGAAGAGTTTGAGCAAATCCTACTGAGGAGTAGGTCGTGGTTTTTTCACCTTTTGAGCCAGGTGTTTTCCACGTAAAAATCCCTGTGTCTTTACTATTACTGCTTAATTATTCCGCAAACTGTAGTAAGTAGTAGAATAAGAAGAACCAGGTTCTTCTTATTAGATAACACTCGAAAATTGGGTACTGCACAATTAACTTATAATATTGTGTAGTATTGAACTCTAAAACATCAATGTAGAACCCGGATCAAATAAAATTGAAGCATCTCTGCTGCAAACTCTGTAATGACTGCATCAGAGGCCTCAGCCTCAGGTCTGGCAGGAATAACATAGCGTCGGGGCGGAGCCCCTCCAACCTGAACATCTCTAGGTCGACCTACTGCGGGCTGACCTATTCCTCTCACGCCCTGTCCTCCACCTCTAACCGCCTGGCCTCCACCTCTGGCACCTCGACCTCCACCCCTAGCTGGCTGAGAGGGCAGGGGTGCACCTGGTGCGGGAATCATAGCACGGGAACCCTGATACTGAGTACTACCAGAACCTCAGGGGAAAAACCTGGAAATGTGCCCCATACCACCGCATGTGAAGCAAGACCTCGGCTGCTGAGACTGCCAATCCCTTTCGACCAGAATAACCACCCTGAAAGCTATGAATCACCGGTGCACTGATAGGAGCTGATGGTGCACTACGAGATACCTGAAGTGCCGACTGGAATGGCCTAGGAGGATGACCTCTGCCAAAGGAATCTCTGCCTCCAGATGAGGCACCATTGAATTGACCGAAATGACGAGGTCTCTTGTCAGACCCTTGGCCACTGCCCTATTATAAGACCATCTCAATACGCCTGGCCACATTAGCCGCATCCTGAAATGAGATATCAGTACCTGTCTCCCTGGCCATCTGAAGTCTAATATGCTGAGCTAGACCCTCAATAAACCTCCTCACCCTCCCACGATCAGTCGAGAGTATCATGATAGCATGCCGGGCCAAAGTGATGAACCTGGTCTCGTATTGTGTGACAGTCATAGATCCCTGCTGGAGGCGCTCAAACTGCCTTCGATAGTCCTCTCTCTGGGTGACCGGAAGAAACTTCCCCAAGAATAAATCGGAGAACTGAGCCCAAGACAAAGGTGCAGACCCAGCTGGTCTGGTCAAGCAATAGTCCCTCCACCAAGTCTTGGCGGTACCGGAAAGACGGAATGTGGCAAAATCAACTCCATTGGACTCTACGATGCCCATGTTCCGAAGACCCTCATAACAACTGTCCAAGTAATTCTGGGGATCCTCTGATGGTGCACCAGTAAAAGTAGTAGGAAATAACTTGGTGAACCGATCTAATCTCCACAAAGCATCGGCAGACATAGCTACCCCCTCAACGGCCTGTGCCACAATACCCTACTGAGTTGCTCTAGCTGTCTGAGGTGCTGGAGTCTGCAACTGAGTAGATAACTACTCTGGTGTGTAGGTAGAAGGAGTCTAGGTTCCTCCCCCAGCGTGAGAGACGGCTGGTGTAGTAGGAAGAAGACCGGCCTGAGCCACACTCTCCATAAGTCCCACTAAGCGGACAAGAGTGTCCTGAAGTACCGGGGTGGCAATGAACCCCTCTAGGACCTGAGCTGGTCCAACTGGAACTGTCTGAGCAAGAATCTCCTTGGAAACCTCTACCTGAGGATCCTCCACTAGGGCTGCTGCTATGGGCTGAGCCCTGCCCCGGCCTCGGCCTCGTCCTCGACCCCTCGTAGGAGCTGCGACTGGAGTATGGGCTGCTAATCGAAACCTAGGGAAGCACGCGTTCACTCCATCTGCGAGAGAATAAAATAGAAACTCAATTAGTATTTAAAATTCATATTGCACGACAGCGAAGAAGAAATTTGAAGTTATTCCTAACTTTGCAGCCTCTAGGGATAAGTACAAACGTCTCCGTACCGATCCCTCAAACTCTACCAAGTTTGACCGTGAATTGTGAGACCTAAGCAACCTAGTTCTCTGATACCAACTTGTCACGACCCGAAATCCCACCTTCAGGCCATGATGGCGTCTAACGTTGAACCCGCTAGACAAGCCAACGTTTTGGTTAAATTTACTATTTTCTTCATTTATGATATCTATAAGAAAGACAATAAGCGTGAGCAATTGAATAAGAGTGCGGAAGCTAAGAATTTATCAACTTAATATAATAAATATTACGAAATTCCGTACATAAACCCCCAGAACTGGTCTCACAATTTCACGGACAGTCTAAGATTACTAAAAACAAGAGTCTGAAATAAACAGATGTAGCTGTCTAGAAATACAAGATAAGACATAAAGGGAAGAGATAAATGGTGACTCCATGGCCTACGGATGCCTGCAGGTCTACCTCGGTGTCGCCGTGGACTGAAGGATACTCCCTCGCTCAATGTCCACTGGGTCTGTCGCTGTAATCTACACAACATAAAGAAGTGCAGGTGTAGCATCAGTACAACTGTCCCCATGTACTGAGTAAGTGCTGAGCCTAGCCTCGGCGAAGTAGTGACGAGGCTAGGACACGACAAATAACGATTACCTGTGCAGTTCAATAATATAATAAGGAAGTAAAGACAAGAATTAAACAATTTAAGCACAGATATGGGGATGGCATGCTGGGGAAGGGCAACAATTCGCTGAACTGACAAAACAAAATAACAACTGAAAAGCATAAATAACTGCAGGAGTTAACAACTCTAAACAAATGAGTAAATAGGAACGGCACGACATGTCCCCTCGTGCTATAACCTCACCAAAAACACTCGGCACAGAATTTCCCCTCGTGCATAAATAAATAATCACTCAGAACGGAATGTCCCCTCGTGCATAGATAAAAAACATCTCTCGGCACGGATGTCGCGCCCCCTTTTTCTTCGCGGATATCGGGTTCAGGACATTTTGGGTTGAGGCAACTCTTAACTTTTGGGAAAGGGTTTGCATTTTTTAGAGTCGCCACCTAACGATTTTCAAGGTGCGTTAGGGATACTATCCTAAAAGAAGGTACTAGGCGGACCCTCAGGTTTAAAAGGTAAACTTCTAAAGCGGCAAGTAAAGAACACACAAGACTATAGTAAATGGGATCACATAGGAGCACATAATAGGCTCAAAATTTACCTCCGCAGATAACACACATAATTAGCACGACGCAAAAACATATAAGGGCAGTATTATAGTTCAGAACCTAAGACATGGTGTCTAAGTGAGTTTAGAGAATAAACAGGCATGCAGATTTGTTTTTGTAACTTAGAACCATGCCCTAATTAGTTTGCCTACTGATTTCATCATGCTGGTGGTTTAACATGACCATAAAGACAGATCTGGGTTTTTATTTAATTGATTACCTAAGGCTTTCCTAGGCGTAAAATAATATGCAATAGTTATTCAGATTGTTGGTGGTTCCAGATTATTATAGGTAATAGCATGCAATTATAGGTGCTGCAGATGTTCAGGAACTAATTACTAGACTGTTTAGAACAAGAGGACTATTTTAGATATCTGTGTTTAGGCTAAGTGGAATCAAATGTGTACGATCTTATAACATGATGTCTAATTCAGCATGATGCATGATGACTTAAACAGGGTTTCTAAATGCACATAGAATCACAACATTATGCACAGTTCAGGAATAGCATAGATGATAGTTTTTAATGTTGTTTTCCTAAAAATAGGATCTCTAAGTGAGACATGATTGCGGGTTTGTTAACCTTATTTTTTTCCTATTGGCAGGATTTCTAAGCATACCACAAGATTACAACATTATTAGAGCATGGTTTGTAAGAGATTCATGTCAACGTTTAATCCTAGAGCATGACTTTCTAAGTGATAAAAATAATACCACAATGAGATGCTGAAACAATAAACATGGGACCTAAGAAGCATGATATCTAATATGAGTCCTATTCAGGATTTCTATTGCGCAGGTAGAGAAATAAGACCTAAAGCAGGATTTATACCCTTTTAACAACTATGGCATGCATATTATCCCTTTCCCCTTTTTACTATCCATCCCCAAGAGTTGTTTACAAATTATTACAGTCCAATGAATAAATTACATAATAAAAATGGAAAATAAGAAGCTATTCTATAGGGAGCCTTCAACTAGGCCCAAATCCTCCAAACCTCATTGCAATATGGTATTTCACAGCTTTTCATAATCCGGGTGTATCAAAGTTCCCTCAGGACCTTAAGGGCTCCCGGGCAATGCTCACACCCAGATTTAGTAACCAAGAATGGACCATGTGCAGTGTGGAAGTACCAGCCTCAGTGTGTCAGATTTCATAGGGAGCTCAGAGGCCCCAAAGCAGTGCTCACACTAAGGGGGCAGAACTTAAGGGTCTAGGAATAAAGTGAAGTGCAGGATATAGGTTTGAGAAGGTTTTGACAAGAAACAATACTGGATTGATTCAATAAGTAAAGAAGTTTTAAAAAAACGGACTGATCAGTAGTAAAACAGCTCGGACATGATGCAAACATCTTTTGGAAAAAAAGAAGCAAACAACTCGAACAAATCCAGCATCATTCAAACATAAATTTCACTCAAGGATATTGGGAACTGGGGACACAAAAAAAAAACAGATTAGGACACCAGTTATCGTTAGAGAGTATCACAGACTGGTATTGAACCTAAACAATCAAAAACACAGTTGGTCGCCAAGAGTTCATGCCAAGAACTAACAGGGAGTACAGGGAGAGGACAGTACAAATAATTACACATAGATTCAGCAAAGGTTAGGTGCTTACGATCACATAGGACTAGGTAACACATAGTGAGATTGTAGTACACTAGGGATCACAAAAGACATAAGCAGATTACATTAGAACACGCAGGGGGTAGTACAGATGCTGAGGCTAAAGGGAAAGGTAAAACATATAAACTAGTTGCAAGTAGGACAACAAAACCACAAGTAGAAGCAAGTTAGGAATAATATGAATTGAAATACCCAAAGAAACATATTGTTTTGGAGCTTTAAATTTAAATTGGAAACATACCAGCTGAAGATAGCAAATAGAGAGTAAGGAGTACACAAATAGGATGACTAGTCTTGGCTTTCAGCCGACTAGTAACAACAAGCAATCAAGAGAAGAGCAGTAGAATGTGTGTGTGAAGAAGAGAGAGTCGATAAAAAATGTTCGTCCTCTTGTTAATGAGAGTAGAGGTACTTATAGTTTGAGAGCAGGCAGAAAAATAAGGTAATGAGCACTAATTGAGCATAATTATAGGAGGAATACCCTAATCAGAATCAACTAAGGACCCAGACTCCCCTTAATTAGGGAGTCAGAGTTCGAACGGGTACCAGTTGTATCAAAGCAAGGAAAAGAATCAATCATAAGACTGATTTTACTATAATAGGAGTAGTAAAGGCATGTGGCATGTAATAGGGACTAAGTACATAATACACAATTGAGGAAAGTATATATTGAATAATTGAAAACATATTTGCGCACATAAAATAGGGAAAAGTATAACTTTAATTCTGAAATTAGTCACAGGAATCTCGAATGAGATCAAAATCACAGGGAATCAATACTAATTAAGGAAAGTATACCATAAGTAAAGAAGTAATTCAAATATCAGTAAGAGTTATAAGAAAAGTGCACGAAATCAAAATTTTAGAAGAATATCACAGAACCAGTAGAGAGTATCATGTAAGAGATCAAATAAAAAAATAATCAGACTTTTTAAACGATAGAATAGTACAAAAATCAGAGAACCCTAAGCAAGTAATTAGAGGAACGGTAGAGAATCGGAAAACCTAACCACAAATTAGAACAAGAAGCATAGAACACATAGGACATTCATGAAAGTCCAGAAGAAACATACAGATTAGCCAAACATAGCAAACAAGACGAACTCAAACACTAAAAATTGGGGTTTCAATAGAATAAATCGAACAATAGAGAAAGTTTAAAAAAATGTTTCAAAACTATACTGAAAATAATATATTTGTGCTAAAAACCAGAGAATAAAACGTTTTAAAAAGGGTCAAGAAAGCCTAGTTCTCAAAAAATGCAGAATCGTTTTAAAAACATCGGGGTTTTAAGAAAAAATAGGTGAAAACCCTGGAATAAACATAGATCTATTACAGATCTAAAAGAATCGAAGGGTTCAGAGTTAGGGTTTCAAAGAGAGAACCTAGAGATGAAGATACCGACCTAGAAACCCATAGGTTTAGGCAAAAGATAGAAAGATCTTACACAGAATCGAGCCCTGAAGGCCTGAAGCAAGCAAGGACAAGCCAAAGGTGTGAGTAGACTGGTCCTCGTCCCTTGAGGGCCTTAGGGATAGCATTACCGGCGTGAAGGGGACATAAGAGGCAGGAGGATGGTGAGGATTCCATGGCCTCCGGCGAAGAGACGGCCAGAGAAGACGAAGGGCCTCATCGGAGGCGGAGAGGAGACTTGAAGTCCACAGAGAGTTAGAGAGAGAAAGTAGAGAGATGAGAGACCGAGTGAAATGAGGGGTCGGGAGGGGGGGGGGTAGGCTTAGGTTAATTATGAAAACTAATAATCTGGGCCGTTGATTCAAATTGATCAACGGCTCAGATTGATCAAAGGATTGGGCCGGGTAGGAATTTGGGGTCTGGGCCGGGTGAATTGGGTTAATTAAATCAGATGGGTTGTGGTCTAATTTGGGCTATATTTTAAAATAAAAGGGCTAGTTGTTAAATACCTATTAAAATTAGATAAATAATTAATAAGATAGCTAATAATTACATAAAAATGAAATTAAGGCTAAATAAATAAAATTAAGGTAATTAGCCAATATTAAAAATATAAACTGACTAATTATCGAATTAAAATAGCATAAAATGTGCAATTAGGCTACAATTGCAAAATTGCTGTAATTATAGCTAAATAATGCCAAATTGGCTAATTCTTGAATGTCACGACCCAAAACCTGGTTCAGGTCGTGATGGCACCTAACGGCGAGGTTGGGCAAGCCAACATATGAATCCTTAGGAGATACTACCTCAAAACTCGATATTCCAGTTATTTACAATTTATAACAAACATAATGCGGAATATAACAGCGATATGAGCTCAGGCCGTAGATACCAGCTGAACCACAGCTAGGCCAAATATATACAACCCCAAAACCCAACATAACTACAACAAGTGTATGCCAGGACTAGTGTCACAGTGTCAACGGGCGGCTACATAGATACAATAACTAAAATATATATATATATACAAAAATACAAGCCGCAGTCTGGAACAAAAGACTGAGCAAAATGAA
>ML281754.1:0-11162 GCA_005239495.1 Nicotiana undulata
GTATTGGGATCGGGTTGTACGCCATGGAAGGTTTGAGAGTGATTATGTCTATATGGGATCGGGCCGTACGCCACGGCAGAGTTGAAAAGAAATTGTAATATATATGGGATCGGGTCGTACGCCACAACAGTGTTGAGGAATATTTGAAGTATATGGGATCGGGCCGTACGCTACGGCAGTGTTGAGGAATATTTGAAATATATGGGATCGGGCCCTACGCCACGATATTATTGAGGAATATTTGAAATATATGGGATCGGGTCGTACGCCACGGCAGTGTTGAGGAATATTTGAAATATATAGGATCGGGTCGTACGCCACGGCAGTGTTGAGGAATATTTGAAATATATGGGATCGGGCCGTACGCTACGGCAGTGTTGAGGAATATTTGAAATATATGGGATCGGGCCGTACGCCACGGCAGTGTGGAGGAATAATTGTGATATACATATGGGATCGGGCCCTACGCCACGGCGAGTTTAGAAGGTACTTTATGGGAGCGGGCCGTACGCCACGGCGGATCTAAGAATTTGTGATTATTGTTTCGTTCGGTGGTCTTACCCTTCAAAGTGCTTTATTGTTTAGTTCAGTAGTTTTTTGGATTTTATGATCTTGATATATATACTTGTTGCTTATTTCCCTGACATGCCTACTGTATTTCATTATATTCTATCATATGTTATTACTGTTGGACCTTAGTGAGTATCGAGTCGACCTCTCGTCACTACTTCTTCGAGTTTAGGCGGGATACTCACTGGGTACATATTTATTTAATATGTACTCATGCTGCACTTTCTTTTCTTTTCTGTACTTGACTGTACAGGTCCGGAGGCTGGTATGTCTGATCATCAGGTCGGTGCTAGATATTAACAGCGTGGTCATACTTCACGGTGAGCTGCTTTCCCGGCGACTTCCTAGCAGCACCCTGGAGTTCTTTTGTTATATTCTCTGTCCATTTCATTCAGACTGAGACTCTGTATATTTTGTAGTCATTGTATATCCAGTAGTTGCCCGTGACATTCGTGACACTAGTTCCTGGCACACACGTAGTTTGTATTTTTGGTTTGGGCTGTGTATCTATATATGTGTTTCGGTTTGGCCCTGTGCCGCCTTATCTTTATGATTTTTAGGTCGTATTATGCTAGCATTTGTTAATTGTTTAAAATTGGAAATTTCCGACATGTTTAGGTTAGACAGGCGAGGGGATATCATCTAGTGATTCTATATTTGCTTGCCTAACCCCGTTGTTGGGCGACATCGCGACCTGGATTAGGATTTGGGTCGTGACACTTTCTGTGCATTTAGTCTAGTGTCCTAGTTTGGCGCAGCGACTTGGTTGATACGGAGACTTCGATGAGCTGCACCTCTCGAGACGACCCGCAGCAAACAGAGTCTCCTTTAGAGTATTGTATTTTATTTTTCCTACTATTCAATTGTATTCTGGACGGTTATTGTATTACATTTTACTTCCTAGAGATTGTTCATGCACTTGTGACACCCGGTTCTGGGAAGTATATGGGATTAGCACTATTGAAAATTGGTTAAAGACATTATTATTTACTCGGTGAAGTTCAATATTTACTGCTAAATGTAAGGAAAAGTAATAATTTCAAAAATGTTAAAATGAAAATTAAACTAACCATTTAGTGTTGACTTGCCTGACATTGGTGTCTGGCGCCATCACGAACCTTAATGGATTTCGGGTCGTGACAACATGGTATCAGAGAACTAGGTTTTCTTAGGTCTCACGAGTCTTGAGCAAGGCTAGTATAGTCTTACGGATTGATACGGAGATGAGCCCACCCAGCAACAAAGATGCAACTTAGGTGAACTTGGGTTCCAGACTCCATATGGGAAGAGGAGGGCTAAGTGCACAGATAGCTGATTTTGGGGCCGTTGTTAAAGTCATGCCGTAATTTATAAAATTTACAAATTTACACATTTCAAACCAAGTCAGGCATATGATAGAAGTTTCAAAAATTTCTCTTTTAAAGTCTGGCAGCAAGACTTTTTTTTTAAATTACGATTTTAAGCAAGTCATTTCATCACATTAACAGTAAAAATCAAAATTTTAGTTTAAATTATTTTTGAATATATAGAATTATTTAAACAAACAAATACATATCATGTAAAATGGAACAAAGAGTAACAAATAGTGAATAATGACTCAAAATAGTCGCTTTCTTCTTCCTTGATACGGGGTACATAAAGTCATATCTTAACCCTTGCTTTAATTACCTAACTAGTCCAGAGTCCATGGTGTACAATCTCAGCCCAACATACATTCACTGATATTGTAGGCATGCAAGGAAATCAATTAGCACAAATTACTTGCCGCGGTTGCAAGAACTGGAACTGACTGTGAATATTATTGGGTTTAATTTAATTAAATAAGGAAGTGTAATGGGAAATGGAGAAACAATATTTGGAGGGAAACAAAAAGTTTGAAGTGTTCCTTTTACTAAGACACTTTGTCGCTCGTCGAAAAATGAAAAGAAAATCTTTGTGCTTATATAGAGAAGCACATCTTCTAGCTCTTAAAGAGTTGAGAAGAAGTGGTTCCTCACGACGCCGTCGTCATCGCTCGGCTTCGGATATAATATGATTGATAATTTTTTGGACCTAGACTGTTTGGCTATAAATTCAGAGGCTTTGCCTCATTTTTCTACCACCAAAAATCTGCATACTCTCCCTCCCTCTTTTGCATTTCTGCACTATTTTCCAAAGCAAAACGTAAGTAAAGTTCTGTAATTTCATTGCCGCTATTATAGAAAAGTTGTTCCGTTCTATCCCGGAGAAATTAATCCAGTAACCTTTGGCAACAGTGAGGGGGTTAAGTTCCTTAAGGAAACACAACTTTCTGTTAGGTTTGAAACTTTTACTTATATTGTTTATATTTCTATTTTTGTTTTGTTTCCTGTATTATTTGTAGAAATGGAGGACTTATGTGCCATGATATCTGAATCCAGCTTTGTAGGAAATACCAAGGAGTAGTGGATTGATTCTGGTGGCATTCACCATGTTTATGCTATTGAAGAGTTATTTGCCTCTTATGTTCTCACAGGGCCCGACGAGACTATCTTTATGGGAAACTCCGCAACAACAAAAATTGAAGGAGTTGGGAATATATCTTTGAAGATAACTTTGGGCAAAGTTGTGACTCTAAACAATGTTCTCCATGTTTCTGAAATTCGTAAGAATTTGGTCCCTACTGGACTTCTTATCAAGAATGGATTTAAGTGTGTGTTTGTTTCTGAAAAAATTATAATATGTAAGAATGATGTGTTTGTAAGAAAAGTTTACCTAATTGAGGGCCATTACAAGTTGAATGTAATATATACACACACACACGTTTAGGCCACGTCAACTTCAAGACTATTTAACTTGGAAGTATTGCCTAAATTTGAATGTGATAATTTCAAATGTCAAATATGTGTGAAATTTAAGTATATTAAACATCCTTATCAGTCAGTTGAAAGGAATTCAAATCCTTTAGACTAAATTCACACAGATATTTGCGCCATGAAGTCAATACCTTCTCGCGGTGGGAAACCATATTTCATAACTTTTATTGACGATAGTACTAGATATTGTTATATTTACTTACTTGATACTAAAGTTGAAGAAATTGAGGCATCCAAGCAATACCAAAATGAAATTGAAACGCAATTAAACAAAAAGATCAAAATGATAAGAAGTGATATGGGGTGGCGAATATGAATCTCCTTTCGATGAAATTTGTTTGGAATATGTCATTATTCACAAAACAACTGCCCCTTACTCACCACAATCTAATGGAATAGCAGAAAGAAAGAATAGAAGGTTAAAGGAGATGATAAATGCCTTGTTGATAAGTTCTAGTTTACACAAAAAATTGTTGGAGAAAGCTATTCTTACATCTAAACAAATACTCAATCGAGTTCCCCATAGCAAAATGGTATCCATTCTATATGAAAAATGAAAATGTAGGAAATCCAACTTAAAATATTTTAAAGTGTGGGGGTGTTTAGCTAAAGTTCAAGTTCCCAAATCCAAAGGGTAAAGATTGGACCGAAAATTGTTTATTGCGTTGTCATAGGATATACAGAAAATAGTAAAGCATAGCGTTTCTGGTTCATAAATTAGAAAATTTCGATATTCATATTAATACAGTAATCCAATCCGGTAATGCTGAATTTTCCGAGAATATTTATCCATATAAAAATGAATGTGAGTCGTCAAGTAAAAAATCTAAGCGACCTCGAGAAAAAGAAAAGGAAAGTATTGTTCGCAACAAATTTTCGTAGTCCAAAAAATAAACTGCAACAAAAAATAATATGAAGAAAAAGAGATTTTATTGATAAATATTTGTGAGTACAATTCTATGTATCCCTTGATTCTCCTCTCTAAAATTCTCCTTGATTCGAGGACTTGAGAAGCGTCTTTCTTGAACGTAGGACGATGCAGACCTCCTTGTGATGTATTAAATAGCCAAGAACGTCGAGCAACACTTTATTATTACGGGTTGATCTTCGGGAATAACTCCCTTGATCACTCCTTTGTTCAAGAACTATGCAATTGATTATTGATGTCTCTGTTTGTGGATGCCTTCACCATTTTTCGGAATGTTCTTCTCCCACTCAATGTCCTGAGAGTTATGTAACTGTAACGACCTGACCAGTCATTTCGAGAGTTATAACCCCGTTTCCCTTATTTCTAACTCTTTTTATGTTATTCAGCTATATAATGTTATACTGGGTTAGTTGTTTCGGGTCCGGAGTGGTTTCAGAGTGAAATAAGACGCATGGTCTCTTTGGGATAAACTTAAGTTGGAAATGCCAACCGGATTTTGATTTATGTGTAAACGATCTCGGATTTGAATTTTGATGATTTTGTTAGCTCCGTTAGGTTATTTTGGACTTAGGAGGCATCCAAAATGTGATTTGGAGGTCCGTAGTGGAATTAGGCTTGAATTTGCGAAAGTTGAAAATTTGGCGAATTTGGTCGGCAGTGGAAAACTTGATATCGGTGTCGGAATGGATTTACGAAAGTTGGACTAGGTTTGTAGTGTCATTTTTGACGTACGTATAAAATTTGAGGTCATTCGGACGTGGTTTGGTAGGTTTCGGCATTATTTATTTTTAGTGATTCAAAGGTTCGACTAAGTTCGTATATGGTTCCATGACTGGTTGGTAGGGCCGGTTGAGGCCCCGAGCGCCTCGGGTGAGTTTCGAGTGGTTATCAGATCAATTATGGGTTTTGGGAGATGGCTGATTCTGCTAGTTTCTATGGCTGCTGGTGTTTTCTGCACATGCGGATGGGGAGCCGTAGGTGCGAGACTGCAAAAGCACGTGGAAGTTCGCATGTGTGGACAATGTTGAGCTAGGATGGATTCGCAGGTGCGTAGGAGTGGTCGCATCTGCGAGCCCGTAGGTGCGAGGTTGAGTTGCAGATGCGGAAGGGAGGAAAAGGGGCCAATCTCGCAGGGGCGGATGGAGAAGCGCATGTGCGAAACCTGGAGCGCAGGTGCGGGCCCTGAGGACTTAAGTGACTTTCCACAGGTGCGGAGGATTTTTCCCAAATGCGGCACCGCAGGTGCGCATTCTGAGCCACATGTGCGAAAAATCCTGGGCATAAACTATAAATATGAGACTTCGCGAATTTTTGTTTATTTCCACCATTTTCAAGTCGGTTCTTGGAGCTTTTGGAGTGATTTTGAAGAGGATTCAAGGGCTTTTCAGTGAGGTAAGTTGCTTGAGCTCTAATACTCCTAACTATGGTGTTGTCCTGTTGTTTTATCATCTAAATAGTGGGATTTAGGAGTGAAAATAGGGTGTTATGGCTTGGGATTTTTGACAGTGAACTTAGTGGATTTGAGATTTCGATAAATTTCGTATGTGTGGACTCGTGAGTAAATGGGCTTTTTTGCACTTTTGTCAGATTTCGAGACGTGGGCCAGGGCGGGTTTGAGCCAATTTTGGGTTTTGAGTGTAATTTGGTAGTTTCCTTGTGGCATTTCCTTTAGAGCATGTTGATGGTATTGTACTGGTTGTGAATTTGGAGGCCAAATCGAGGGGCATGAGCATCACAAAGTAGAGACTTGCTTGGATTGAGGTAAGTAACATTTGTAAATCTAGTCCTGAGGGTAAGAAACCCCGGATTTTGTGTCATGTGACTATTTGAAGCTGACAAACATTCTAGTTGACAGGCATGTGGGCATGCAATGTGGAGGATTGTGACTTGGTCCGTCCCGTGGAAATGGTAAAGTTGAATATCCTGTTGAAACTATATGCTTCTTATGTGTTTTAGAAAGATTTACTGTAAATCATGCTAGATGCCATGTCTAGGCCTTATGCCAGTATTGTTTGGACCCATAGAGGTCTTTTCTTGTTGTCCTCTCACTGTTTTGATTGAAAATCTGTACTCAGTCATGTTTATGCATATTTACTTCATAGATCAGTCTCTGTTACTCTGTTTTGTGAGGACATTTATGAGATCGGGCTGCACGCTGCATCATGTTTCGATAATTCTGCCATGATGGGCATTGATATAACGCTTGAGCTGAAGGAGCCCATCAGGAGTCTGTACACACTCCTAGTGAGCGCAGGTTTCTACTGAGTGTGAGTGTCGAGTGCTGAGTGATTTGGAGGCATGATTGATAGGCATGGGTGATTATGAGGCATGACAGAATGTGAGGTTGGAGTGATTAGGAGGAATGAGTGATGTTTGCCCGAGGGGCGGTATATGATTTCATCATTTGTGCTCATATTTGCTTTGAGTCCTTTTTTGAGAACTGTTGAAAGATATTTTAAATGATTTTACTAGAACTTGATTTAAACGTGCTGATTTGACTTAAACTCTGGTTTTAAAGCATGTCGTATTTTACTGAATTTTGTGATATGAACTATACTTGCATTTAGCTCGTCACTACTTCTCAGTCTTTATTTACTGTTGTTACTTACTGAGTTGGCGTACTCACGTTACTCCCTGCACTTTGTGCGCAGATCTAGGCATTTTGGACACGGTAGCGGTTGTTGATTTGTCCAGTCGCGGATCATCGGAGATAGCAAGGTAGCTGTCTGACGATCGCAACCCTGCTTTTCTTCTTCGTTATCTTCCTCGTAGTTGTATTTTGGTTATTTCCAGACTATGTTAGTATTGTCATTATCATATGGTTGTAGTAGTTGCTCATGACTTGTGACACCCCGATGTCGGGCTTTCTTTTCCGCACTTTTACTTTGAGTTGAACTCTTTATGAATCTTTTATTATGAATAGCTTTGAATTATCTTCTAAAAATGAATTATCGATGTGTTTTGGTAATGGGTCGGCTTGCCTAGTACCACGGTAGACGCCATTATGACAGGGTTAGTTTTGGGTCGTGACGAGCTGATATCAGAGCCTAGGTTACATAGGTCTCACGAGTCATGAGCAGATTTAGTAGAGTCTTGCAAATCGGTGCAGAGATGTCCGCACTAATCTTCGAGAGGCTGCGTAACCCTTAAGCAAAATCTCACATTCTTGTCGTGCGAATCTGTTGATTCTGGTGACTAAACTTCTATTGTTTCATTCTCTCATAGATGGTGAGGAATCGCACTACCAATCAGGAGGACCAGTCACCAATACCACCAGCCAGGGCTGCGAGAGGCCGCGTTCTAGGACGGGGTAGGGTAGAGGTGTAACCCGCACAGCAGACGGGGCAGTACCTGCAGACCCTTCAGTTTCTCCAAATCAAGACCAGGTCTCAGTCGCAGATGTCCCAGCGGTACCAGCTCAGGCACCACATGTGCCTATTGTGATTCCTGGTCTTCAGGAGGCCCTAGCTCAGATCCTGTTGACCCAAGTTGAACCAGGTCCATCAGAGCACACATTCTTGAACTGAATAGCTGGCACATGAATCGTATATGCATAGGAGATATTTATGATTGTGAAGTATCAGTGAACCAAGAGATTGTCTCCTAATGCGAAAAGGTTGCAAATGGATGAAAGAATAGAAGTTGAATTCAGCAAGAAAAGTAACAAAGGAAGGAAGTTGAGTTTGATACGAAGTCATTCACCCAGGAAGAGTTGAACTAGGAGTGAACGACAAACTCAACTACTGACTCTATAAATACTTGAAGTATTCCTGCTGAAATACTAAACGCACAAAGGCAGAATTGAATCAAGATCTGAATGCAAAATTCCCAGAGGTTTTGCGAGCAGAATTATGTGCGATACAAAGGCTACATATCAGCTAGAAGAACCAGTTTCATCGTTTATTTATTGAGTCTAGTTGATTGTAGTAGGAGTTTTAACATTTTATCTTTTCAGCTTTCTTAAAAGAAATATTAATAGGTACACATTGTTCAAGTTAGAGTTAACTTGAAGCTTGTAGAAATTAGCTAGAGGCTAGTTGATACAAAGGGATTAGAGTTAGTCCTAGGATTAAAAAAGAGTGTATTTTTTAAGTCCGTTTGGCTCAGAGTTTGAGCAAATCCTACTGAGGAGTAGGTCGTGGTTTTTCACCTTTTGAGCCAGGTGTTTTCCACGTAAAAATCTCTGTGTTTTTACTTTACTGCTTTTATTATTCCGCACTAGTAGAAGTTGGAACACAAAGAAGAACCAGGTTCTTCTTGTGAGACAGCACTCAAAAAATTGGGTACCACACATTTAACCTATTTTCTTGTGTGGTATTGACGTCTTAAACGTGAATTGGTATCAGAGTAGGTTATCCTTGAAAACTCTAACACCTTGGAAAAGATCAACATGAGTACACCACATGGGAATTTGGAAGGTCAATCAACTGCAAGGCCACCACTCTTCAATGGCCAGTACTACTCTTGGTGGAAGAACAGGATAAAGGACCACCTGATTGGAGAAGACTATGAACTCTGGGACATAGTCACTGATGGACCTCTAGCTAAAATGAAGAAGACAGCTGAAGGTTTAGATGTACCAAAGACTAGGGTTGATTGCACTGCTGAAGATATGAAGAAATGGGAGAAGAATGTTAAGGCCAAGAAGTGGCTAGTTTGTGGACTAGGTCCAGATGAATACAGCAAAATCCAAAGTTGCACCACAACCAAAGAAATCTGGGATACTCTACAAGTAGCCCATGAAGGAACACCTCAGGTAAAGAGGTCTAGTGGTACTCTACTGCCATAACGTTCCATCGAACATGTGTACTTGATAGATGGCTTGAAATATAGCATGATCAGGGTGTCACAATTGTGTGACAGAGGTAACCTGGTTGCTTTCACATCCACAAAATGTTTTGTGATTAACTTGTGTGATGACCCAAAAGGTCATCTTACATAATTTAAGATGTATCTATGTTCCGAGGCTCTGAGAGCCTCCGTTAGTTTCACCTCGTTATGCGTGCGCAGCCC
Organism: Nicotiana undulata; assembly: GCA_005239495.1. Classification (NCBI taxonomy): domain Eukaryota; kingdom Viridiplantae; phylum Streptophyta; class Magnoliopsida; order Solanales; family Solanaceae; genus Nicotiana; species Nicotiana undulata. Next base: position 9,346 of record ML281754.1, read on the forward strand.
GGGCGTGTAGCCGGGAAGCTATTATGTGAAAAGTTGATGAAAATGATTTTTGATAATTAATGAATGAATATAGATGACTTTGGTCAACATTTCTGGTAAACAGACCCGGACCCGTGATTCGACAGTCCCGGAGGGTCTGTAGGAAAATATGGGACTTGGGCATATGCTCGGAATCGAATTCCGAGGTCCCAAGCCCGAGAAATGAATTTTTAAAGAAAATTGTTTTCTGAAAATAATAAAGGATTTTGATAATGAATAATTATGTGAAAACCATGTTGCCGGGCCTGTATTATGGTTCCGGAGCCCGTAGGAGGTTTATTATATGTTATGTGACTTATCTGTGAAATTTGGTGTAAAACGGACTTGAAATGAGTAGTTTTGGATCAAAAATGAGACTTTGAGGTTTTAAAGAATTAGAAATGTGGCTTGGAAAGTAGTGTTATGTTCCCGAGGTCCGAATGAGATTCCAAGTCCCGGAGTAGTTCCGTGGTGTTAATTATAACTTGTTTGCAAAGTTTGAAGTCGTTCCGAGCAGTTTAGGCCGGTTCGGCGTATTTAAGTGAATTCTAGAATTTTAAAGTTCTTAAGTTTGGTTAATTGGATTTTGAGGGTTGATTCATGGTTTTAGATGATATTTTTATGATTTAAAAGCTTGAATGAGTCCGTAGGATGTATTGGGAGTCGTGTGTGTTTTTGGATTTGAGCCCCGAGGGCTCGGGTGAGTTTCAGGTATCTAACGGGGTGTAAAAAGTTAGAAAATCTAGTGTGTTGTTGTAGGTTTCTGGTGTCTGGTGTTTTCTTCTCTGCGATCGCATCCCTTGCTCCACGATCGCAGAGGTCTGTCCAGGTCCCTTCCGCGATCGCATTCATTTGACCCGCAATCGCATTGCGTGACGTCCTAGTGTTCCGCGATCGCAAACCTCTACCTGCGATCGCATAGGGTCAGCTAAGCTATGCTCCGCGATCGCGACTCCTCTTCCGCGATCGCAGTGAGTTAGGACCAGACTCTCNTCATTACTGGAATTATCACTTTTTCACCATCTTCTTCCTCTCCAAGACCCATAGACGATCCTCAAGCAAGTTGTCTTCCATAGCAACTTGGGTAAGTGATCCTAACTCTAATCTATACCATTTTCCTTCATCAATCACTAGAATCTAGGGCTAAAAATATGGAATCAAAGTAGGAATTAGGTAGAGTAGGGTTTTTGGGATTTTTGGGTGATTCAACCCCAATTTGGGGTCGAATCTTAAAACAAATTGTATATTCTTAATCGTGGGGATATGGGTGATCGTGTTTTGGTCCGAACCTCGAGTTTCGACCACGTGGGCCCAGGGTCAAATTTTGGAATTTTTGGAAGAATGATTAGATATGGGTAATTGGGCTATGGGTTTGAGTTATTGAGTTGTTATTGATATACTTGTTGAATATGTCTAGATAATATCGTTTCGGAGCCGGATTATAAAGGAAAGGCGGTGTTAGAGGGTTGATCGCTCTATTTTGGACCCGAGGTAAGTGACTTGCCTAACTTCGGTGAGGGAATAGGTATTGTTTGCTACGTGTTTACTTGTTAATCATGTTCGTTGCATAGGTAGAGTGACGAGTACCTATGTGATGAGAGTCTAGCATGACCGTGAGTCTAACATGATAGCAATCGTAGCTTTTCTTCCATGTCTTTTATATTATGAAATTGCCATTATTTGTAAGAGTATGTTGTTGGTTGTGGTGAAAGAATGAGACGTAAATTGTTATTGACGATGAATATTTGTTGTCAAAGATACTCTGTTGAGATTGGTATAGCTGAGACCCTTGCCGGGCA
>ML281755.1:320-29743 GCA_005239495.1 Nicotiana undulata
ACGTTCGTGGGCCTTGACGTCACCTTCTACTTTCCACTTTCAGCTCTGTTTTACTTTGTATTTCAAAGACAGTCTTATGTACTTATTTCAGATCTTTTGTTTGTAGTAATCACTTAGATAGTCCGTGAGTATGTGACACCAGTTCTGGGATTTGTTTATGGGTTTTATTTCGAAAAGTACTATGTTATATTTTGGTTATTTTGTTAAGTTTCATATGGGGGCCATCGAAGCCTTAGTTATCTTGTTCGTATTTTGTGTTAATGAGTTTTATTTACTTCAAACGTTGGCTTGTCTAGCGGGTTCAACGTTAGACGCAGTCATGGCCCGAAGGTGGGATTCGGGTCGTGACACGCACACTTGGTACACAACTCAATCAACGAACTCAAGCTAATGTGAGTTTTATGACTTCAGAAGATAAAGAATCAACTCAGGGACCTGGTCCCTTTGGGTTTCCTTGACAACAGTACGAAGTCAACTCTCTACAGCTAGAAAGTGATTGCCTGCACTATACATGCAAATAGTGCAGCACAATACAACAGTCACTTCTCATTAGGAAGGACCTTGTACCATCCAAGTGATTATATCATTCAAGTGATGTCATCCAAGTTGTAGTAACAAGAAACATTACAATAAAACATCACTTGAACACTTGTGAATTCACTCAAGCACTCCAAGATATGATAATCAAGTATTCAATTCACAAGTGCATCAAGAACAAAGTACAACACCACCACAGACCAGTTTCTACAACAAGTCTCTTGTATGTCCTTAGTTGAGTTGTAAATTTGTATTTGTTCTTCATTGTAATTCCTACTTTACTTATCTAGAAGAATTAATTAGGAACTCTTTGTAAGCCATAAACCTTTAGTGTTTGTGTCGTGACTAGAGTTAGTCATGAGTTGAAGTCTTTGTGATAGGTGTATTGCAAAGTGGCTTGTAATAAGTGTATTACAAGTTAGTGAGGGATTAAGAGTTTAATTCCTAGGTTGTAATCTAAAGATTGCTCATAGTGAAGTTGAAATCCTACCAGTGTAGGTCGTGGTTCTTTTATCCCCTTGAGCAGGTATTTTTTCACGTAAAATCCCTTGTATCATTTACTTACTGTTGCATTAGTGTACTCTGTGGAAACTGTTATAGGACCAGGTCTCTACACAGTTTGGTGGACTCCTAAATTTTATCAATTAGCAATTTTACGTTGGAGTTAGAAGCATCGGAAGTTCTGGAAAAAAGGGACGAAGACAAAGTTGGCTATAGGTGGGAGGTTTTGAGTTAAAATAAATATATTAAAAAATAAGGTAAACGGTAAAAATAGAATTGTGGAGTAATAAGTTAGGGAATAATTGGAAAGAAAAATAAAAATTAATCCCACCACACCATATTGGTTGTTTAAAAAAAATAAGACTTTTCATTGTCCTAGAATAATGGATTTAACAATACAATACAACCAATTTTAATGAAACAATCAAAACAAACATTGTATTGGGATAACAATACAATACGATATAATAAGTAACAACCATCCAAACAAGCTGTAAGTGAAGAGATTGTTTCTGTTGTTGTAATATCCTATATATTTTAATAAGGGTGTATTGGTCATTAGGAATTAAGAAACTAACTAATAAAACTAAAACAAAAACAAAAACAAAATGATAAGGAATTCAAAAAAGGGCCTAAACCCATTATGGCCCAAATCAAAAACTAAGAAAGGGAAAAGGGGAAAGCAACAAATCTGTGGCTAAAGAGAAACAGAAGCAAGGAAGGGTTTCAGAAGGAAAAAAAAGAATTAGAACGAAGAGAAGTGGAATCGGGTGAGCGGCGACCATAGTTGGAGAAGAAAAGTGAGGGAGGAAACTAGAATTCAGGTATTTATCCCTATACATGACATTAACCTTATACATAATTTAATTATAATTATCTTACCCATTATTGGGAGACAAGGGAATAATATATCAATGACTTCTGGGAATTGGACATAGAAGAAACAAATATATTGTTGGAAAGAAATTACTACTGATTAGCTAATTATTATATGATGATTGAAAATTTTCGTCCTAAAGAATCAACAGAACTTTATGAAATTGGATTAATAAATTATATGAATAGGTTGGAGCTGATAGATTAGTAATTACTCATATGTGGGTAAATATAATCCGGCGAATTAAGAATCAAATATGAAACCTCAAGGGTTGGGTATTCTAAATTAGCTATGAATTCGCCTAAACAAGGAAATTAACATGAGATCAATATTATGTAATTATAGATTTATTGGAGGAATTTGTACGAATTGCTCGATGTGAAGCATTTGGTATTTCGGCACGAGTACTGTGAGTAGTAATCTTACCGCAATTTGTGTTTTCATAACTTGCATGATTTAGACATGATTTTTAATATGAATATGTTAACGATTATTTTGAGTTGCATATGGGACAAGTCCTTTACTCGATATGATACCGAAATAGTTATTTGACATGATTACCGTTGTTTTAAATATTCTTGTTGTCACTAGATATGTTTTACCGTTACTTGAATTTACTGTTATCGAAATGAAATTACATGTTTTGATAAGAACCGAAATGTCCTCTATTATTTTAAATATTTTCCTATGAGTATATATGGATTACAGACACAAGTATAATTGGGAGTAGACTTTGAAGGATCTCGTAGCTAACGGCGGGTTCGTTAGACCTGGTGCACCTTGTAATTACTGATTACCATTACAACCCTCGCTAGTGGGAAGGTAGAACTAGCATACCGTTACCGATTTCCTTCGAGTAGGGACTACCGTTATTTTTGACTTCTTGAGAAGAAATCCATATTTATACCGATTACATGATCCATTCATTATCCCAAACATAAATATTGATATTACATAGTGTTTACCGAGATTATTATCAAATTGTCAATTGATTTATATTACATGAAACACATAATGCGTCTGATTATTGGTTATTGTTTCAGAAAGGGCATTCTTATGATATTTTTTGTTTAATATACTAGCATATTTTCTGACTTGTCCCCAATAAAAACGGTTTTGGTTAAGTGTTATTACTCCCTGAGCTAGCAACTCATTTCCACCTAATTGCTTTTATAGAGACATCATTTGACGCTGGCGAGGATTTCGTTATTCGTTAATTAGAGCGCGCAAGTTGATAATTCTTGGTGAGCCTCGCACTAGTTCGCGTGGGAGGAGATCTTATTGATTGTTATGGACTTTTTTTCCAACTCTTAGAGTCGCTCCATAGTCATTCTTTTAGTGTCGTGAGTATTCTTTTGTTATTATAGACGTAAGTTGAGTATCGCACTTTATTATCAAAGCTGAAGATAAATTAGTATTTCTAGTTGTTAGTTGGTGGACTATTAATAATAGATATTTGTTTGGGTTAATTGATAAAGTTAATCGTTGTTTGCTTGATATTAGGATGCTTGGTTGTTGATTTGAGATCGGGAAATTTTTGGTATAGTCTAAAAACTAGGGAAACTCTGTCCGATTTTCTCTAAAATACCGATGAGGCTTACTTGGGGGCACTTTCTCCTAAGTGACAGTCATGATCCTAAGTTGGTGTCACGACCCAAATTCCCAACCTTAGGAATCGTGATGACGCCTAACACCACACTTGCTAGGCAAACCAATGTTAGAACTCGTTTAGCTATTTTCCTTTGAGTATTTACTTAAACACAATAAGACAATTTAAAATAAACTAAATCTAATAATTTCCAACAGATAACTTCATGAATAAAATAATAAACGAATAACTAAGCCGAGCCACGAACTCAATATATAACTATAAGACTACCCCAGGGTCTGGTGTCACAATTCACGAACTACTAAGAATACTACAAATAATGGCTGAAAGAGATAATGTAATTGTTTTGAATATAATAAAACAGTATCTATAGAACTAAGAGAAGACTCCAGGAATCTGCGGGCGCCGGCAGATCTACCTCGTGTCTCCGAATGATGAATGCGGGCTACTAAGATCTCATAACGCTGGCCGGTACCTTGATCTGCACAAAATAGTACAGAGTGTAGTGTCCGCACAACCGACCCTATGTACTGGTAAGTGTCGAGCCTAACCTCGACGAAGTAGTGACGAGGTTAGGATACGGCAACCAACATAAACACGTGCAGTTAATTAATATACGAACAAAGTAAAAATAATAGAAGCTAAACAGAAATTAACGAGAAGGGGCAATGCTATGGGGGTATCAGAATAAGAATCACAGTGGGTAACGGAAATTAAACAATTAGTGTACTTGATCCGATAACAACAAATAATCACAGCAAACAGAAAATACACGACATCAATGGTTGCAAATGTCAAATAAATAGAATTTAACGGATTCGTAATTAAAAATCAATTGAATTAAAACTGCATTATTTATTTATAATTTAAATTAACATAAGGATCCTAGCGCCAGTTGCTCTATTAAGTAAGTCTAGGATGACCAGCTCATTGATAAATGAAATATTTTCTAGAACTTGTGATTTGTGAAGGCATACCATCAAAGGTGTTGACCGCACTCTTCCCGGTGTTTTCACCAATTTATCTAAAAACAACCTAATTCATTAAACATTAAAATAAAATAGGAAATATCGCTAATCTCGACGGCCATCATTAAAAGAACTTCTTCGAAACAAATTTTCAATGAAAACTTGCAAGATATAATGTGCACGGCATCACCCTTTGTGCTTAATCACTTATCCTCACCATATGTATAATAGAAATATGCACGGTATCATCCTTCGTGCTTTATCTCTCTTCCTCACTGTATGCATCAATATAAATGTAAATGTGCACGGTATCACCCTTCGTGCTTTATCTCTCTTCCTCACTGTATGCATCAATATAAATGTAAATGTGCATGGCATCACCCTTCGTGCTTTATCTCTCTTCCTCACCGTATGCATCAATATAAATGTAAAATGTGCACGGCATCACCCTTCGTGTTTTATCTCTCTTCCTCACCGTATGCATCAATATAAATGTAAATGTGCACGGCATCACCCTTCGTGCTTTATCTCTCTTCCTCACCATATGAATAATAGAAACAATAACATCCCGACAAGGGAATTAACGATATAAACAATAACATCCCATTAAGGGAATCAACAATAGAAACAATAACATCCCGTTAAGGGAATCAACTATAACCAATATCGTTTCAACAATTAACTTCACAAAATAAGCCCCAACTTGAGTCAACACTAAAAAATGATCAATTAACAAGAAACTGTCATAAGTCTTGTTCAACATGGATAATCATAAATTTAAACATGAATAGTACATAATAAGAGTAACAATATAAGACTCCCTTGCATGTTCGACACCAACGTATAGATACTCGTCACCACACTTATACGTCGTACTTAAAACTAACACGTAGCAAATAAGACAACAACACATATTCCCTCAAGCTAAGGTTAGACCAAACACTTACCTCAATTTCGCATGCCACTCACTGCTCAATTATAGCTTTTCCTTTCGAATTCATCTCCAATACACTCGAATCTAATCATAATTAGCTTAATATCATTAATTAATTCTAAAGAAAGTAACTTTATTGAAAATTATAATTTTTCATAAGTTTTCTAAAAAAAGAAGAAGTTAAAACCCAACCCCGGGCCCGTTTGGTCGAACTCGGGATTCGGGCCAAATTACGTTTACCCATTCACTCCCGAGCCCGAATATGCAATTAGTTCGAAATCTGACCCCACTTCGAGGTCAAAATTCGATTTTTATAAAATTCCCTAATTCTACCCAAACCCTCAATTTTTACCATAAAAATTCTTAATTTTTGATTGAAAAGTAAAAAACATTGGGTAATTGAAAGAGTAGAGTTTAGAATTGCTTACCAACACTTTGGGGATGAACTTAGGTGAAGAAAATTGCCACTAGGTCTTGGTAGTTCGAAAATAGGTTATCCAACAACTCTATATTTTTCCGTCTCGTCGGGTTTCCTCCTTTCTAGGTTGCGAAACAGTGATGTGCTCTTTTTCCTTTCGTTTTTGTCTTAAAGTTCTCACGTTAAGACATAGTACATTAGTACTATATTTATGTTATCTATATTCTGATTGTGTAAAAGTTTTTTATTTACTTATATGTATTATACAGTCTATATGCGGCAGTCGATTAATTATTATTTTTATCAGATTACTAGTTAACGTTTAGCATTAAAATTTATTTAGTTACTTTATAAAATACTCCTTTCTAACTGTGTGAATATTTCTTAAACCTTCAGTAAAATCTGGTTTTATATGACTGGGCAGCAGAAACAGAAAAACCAGCAACTTTTCTAAGTGTAAAACATCTCGTGGCCTATCTGAAACTCACACGAGCCCTCGAGACTCTAAATCAAACATGCATGCAAGTCTAAAAACATCATACGGACTTGCTCGTGCGATCGAATAATGAAAATAACATCTAAAATTATGAATTAAACTTCAAAGCTCATCATTATTCTCAAGAACACTTAAAGTTCACTATTTCTCAACCGGACGTCCGAATCACGTCAAATAAACTTCGATTCTCACAAACTTTCACATATAATGTTTAAATGCTATAACAAATCTGTAGCGGGCTCCGGAACTAAAAAAAGGGCCTGATACCAATGGTTTCAAACATTAATTCTTTTCTTTATTTTATTAATAATTCAACAAATTAATTTCTTTCAAAAATTGATTTCTAAGGCTTGGGACCTCGGAATTCAATTCCGGGCATACGCCCAAGTCCCATATTTTACTGCGGACCACTCGGGATCGTCGGAACACATATCCGGGTCTATTTACTCAAAATGTTGACCAAAGTCAACTAAACCCAAATTTTAACTCTAAAAATCATTATTTCTTATATTTTCACATAAAAGCTTTCCGACTTCACGCCCGGATTGCTCACACAAGTCTAGGTAATTAAAATTAGTCTTTTTATAGTTAATAATCCTAGAACGGAGTCTTAATTCATAAAATGACTCCTTGGGTCATCACAATCTCCACCTCTAAAACAAACGTTCATCCTCGAACGGACATAGAAGATTACATGAACTGGAAAATAAGTGTGGATATCTACTCTGCATGTCCGACTCAGACTCCCAAGTAGCTGCCTCAACGGGCTGACCTTTCCACTACACTCGAACTGAAGGATAACTCTTAGACCTCAACTGACGAACCTGCCGGTCTAAAATGGCTACTGGCTCCTCCTCATAAGTCAAACCTTTGTCCAATTGGACAGAGCTGAAATCTAACACGTGGGATGGGTCACCATGATATTTTCGAAGCATAGACACGTGGAATACCGGATGAACTGAGGATAACTCTGGAGGCAACGCAAGTTTATAAGCTACCTCCCCCCAGTCTATCAAGAATCTCAAACGGCCCGATATACCTAGGGCTCAACTTACCCTTCTTCCCAAATCTCATCACACCCTTCATGGGTGACACACGAAGCAATACTCTCTCTCCAACCATGAATGCCACATCACGAACCTTACGATCGGCATAACTCTTTTGCCTAGACTGAGCTGCACGAAGTCTCTCCTGAATAATCTTGACCTTATCTAAGGCCTCCTGAACTAAATCTGTACCCAATAATCGAGCCTCTCCCGGCTCAAACCATCCAACTAGCGATCTACATCGTCTACCATATAATGCCTCATAAGGAGCTATCTGGATGCTCGACTGATAACTATTATTATAAGAAAACTCTGCTAACGGCAAGAACTGATCCCAAGAACCTCCAAAGTCAATAACACAAGCGCGGAGCATATCCTCTAAAATCTGAATAGTATGCTCAGACTGCTCGTCCATTTGAGGATGAAATGTTGTGCTCAACTCAACTTGGGTACCCAACTCACGCTGAACTGCTCTCCAAAAGTGCGAAGTAAATTGCGTACCTCGATCAGAAATGATGGACACGGGCACACCGTGAAGGCGAACAATCTTTCGAATATATATCTCTGCCAACCGCTCTGAAGTATAAGTACTTGCACTGGAATGAAATGTGCTGATTTAGTCAACCTATCCATAATAACCCAAACCGGCGTCGAACTTCCTCTGAGTCTGTGGGAGCCCAACAACGAAGTCCATATTTATACGCTTCCATTTCCACTCAGGAATCTCTATCTGCTGAAGCAAACCACCGGGTCTCTGATGCTCATACTTTACCTGTTGACAATTTAAGCAACGATGCACATAAGCAACAATATCCTTTTTCATCCTTCTCCACCAATAATGTTGCCTCAAGTCTTGGTATATTTTGGCTGCACCCGGGTGAATACAATACTTAGAACTGTGAGCCTCCTCAAGGATCAACTCACGAAGGCCATCAACATTAGGCACACATATACGACCCTGCATCCTCAAAACACCGTCATCTCCAACTGTAACCTGCTTGGCACCATCGTGCCGAACTGTATCCCTAAGGACAATCAAATGCGGTTCATCATCTTGCCGATCTCTGATACACTCGAATAAAGAAGACCGAGCGACCGTACAAGCTAGAACACTGCTGGGAAAAATATCCAACCTCACAAATTGATTAGCCAAAGTCTGAACATCTGAAGCCAACGGTCTCTCACCGGCTGGAATGAATGTCAGGATGCTCATGCTCACTGCCTTTCTTCTAAACTCATCGGCCACCACGTTGTCCTTCCCTGGATGATATAATATGGTGACATCATAATCTTTAAATAACTCTAACCATCTCCGCTGCCTCAAATTAAGATCCTTTTGCTTGAATAAGTACTGAAGACTGCAATGGTCAGTGAAAACCTCAAACGTCACGCCATAAAGATAGTGCATCCAAATCTTCAATGCATGTACAATGGATTCCAACTCTAAGTCATGGACAGGATAATTCTTCTCATGAACTTTCAACTGCTGAGACGCATATGCAATCACCCTACCATCCTGCGTCAATACTACTCCAAGTCCAACACATGAAGCATCACAATACACTGTGAAAGAACCTGAACTTGATGGTAACACCAACACCGATGCGAGAGTATATAAGAATGTCATCAATGAACACGATTACGAAAGAGTCCAGATGAGGCTTGAAAACCCGATTCATCAAGTCCATAAAGGCTGCTGGTGCATTAGTGAACCCAAAACACATCACCAAAAATTCATAGTGCCCATACCTCGTTCGAAAGGCTGTCTTAGGAAAATCAGACACCCTAATATTCAATTGATGGTAGCCCAATCTCAAATTAATTTTCGAAAACACCCTGGCACCCTGAAGCTGATCAAATAAATCATCAATTCTCGGCAATGGATATTTATTCTTGATAGTAACTTTATTCAACTGTCGGTAATCTATACACATCCTCATCGACCCATCTTTCTTCTTCACGAACAACACCGGTGCACCCCAAGGCGAGACACTAGGTCTGATGAAACCCTTTTTCTAGTAAGTCTTGCAATTGTTCTTTCAATTCTGGTGGGGTCATCCGATATGAAGGAATGGAAATGGGCCGAGTGCCCGGAGCCACATCAATACAAAAATCAATATCCCTATCAGGTGGCATCCTTGGTAGGTCTGCAGGAAATACCTCGGGAAACTCACGAACAATAGGAGCTGAATCTATAGAAAAAACCTCAGCATCAGAGTCACGAATATGAGCCAAATAATCCAAACACCCCTTCTCAACCATGCGACGAGCCTTGGCATATGAAATCACTCGGCTAGGAGAATGACCAGGAGTCCCTTTCCATTCTAATCGAGGCAACCCCGACAAAACTAACGTTATTGTCTTAGCGTGAAAGTCCAAGATGGCATAATAAGGCGACAACATGCCCAATATAACATCAAAATCGACCATGTCAAGAAGCAAAAGGTCCACACTAGTTTCAAGACCCTCAATGACTACTACGCACGAACGATACACACGATCTACCACAATAGCATCCCCCACCAACGTAGACACATAAACAGGAACACTCAAGGAATCGCGGGGCACAACCAAATACGAGGAAAAATAGGATGAAACATAAGAATAAGTAGACCCCTGATCAAACAAAACCGAGGCATTTCTATCACAAACTGAAATAATACATGCAATAACAGCATCGGAGGACTCTGCCTCAGGTCTAGCTGGAAATGCATATAATCGGGGTTGGGCCCTACCACCCTGAACCATATCTCTGGGAGGACCTCTGATAGGTGGATCTCCACCTCTAGCGGGCTGGCCTCCACCTCTAGCGGCCTGGCCTCCACCTCTAACAACCTGACCCCTACCTCTGGCTGCCTGACCCCTACCCCTGGCTGGTTGGGCAGGCGGTTCTGGAACTATAGCATGGAAACCCTGATACTGAGAATTATCCTATGCGCGAGGACAATATCTAGCAATGTGCCTCGAGTCACCACAAGTGTAACAAAACCTCGGTTGCTGAGACTGTTTTTCGACAAACTGACCATGTCGACCAGTATAACCACTCTGAACACTCTGGAGAGGAGGTGCACTGATAGGAGCTGATGGTGCATTGTAGACTGGCTGAGCCGAAGGAGGCATATAAGAACCACGACCACCTGAAGTACCATGTGAAGCCTGAAGTGATGAATGGAATGGCTTGGAAGAATGGCCTCTGCCGAAACTAACCCCGCCTCCAGTGAGGCACCACTGAAACCACCGAAATGGCGAGGTCTTTTGTTAGACCCCTGACCTCTCATCCCGAGAACTGACTCCACTCTCCTGGCCACATTAGTTGCATCCTAAAAAGAAATATCAGTCCCTATCTCTTTAGGCATATGTAACCTGATGAGATGAGCAAGGCCCCCGATAAATTGTCTGACCCTCTCTCTCTGTGGGCAACAAAAGAATAGCATGTCTAGCCAACTCTCCAAAACAATTCTCATACTGGGTCACGGTAATGCTGCCCTGCTGGAGTCGCTCAAACTAATGATGCTTCTCCTCTCGAGTAGTAACAGGCAAGAACTTCTCCAAAAAGAGATGAGAAAACTGATCTCAAGTCCAGGCAGGTGACCCAACTGGTCTAGTCAACAAATAGTCCCTCCACCATTACTTAGCGGAACCGTTCATCTGAAAGGTAGCAAGATCGACCCCATTGGTCTCCAAGATACCCATATTCCGCAGAACCTCGTGACAACTATCAAGATATTCCTGAGGATCCTATGAAGTCTCAACACTGAAATGCACAAGAAATATCTTAATAAACTTGTCCAACCTCCATAAAGCATCGGTAGACATAGCTGCCCCATCAACGGGCGGCGCTGGAGCAACTGGCTGAATTACCCCGACTGGATTGGCTGTTGGGGTCCGAATCTGAGGAGTAGTCTGATTAGGAGTGTGGGTAACAGGAGTATGAACCCCTCCTCCATTCTGAGATACGGCTGCTGCTATGGGGAATGTGCCAGTCTGGGCCACACTCTCCATAATGCCCACTAAACGGACCAAAGCGTCCTGAAGTACCGAGATAGCAATAAACCCCTCCGGGACCTGAGTTGGTTATGCTGGAACGGTCTGAGATGGAACCCCCTCATTAATCTCGATCTGGGTTTCCACAACTAGGGCTGCTGTATGAGCAATGGGCGTTGTCCTGCCCCTGCCTCAGCCTCTGGCGCGGCCTCGGCCTCTGCCCCTAGTAGGAGCTTTTGTTGCTAGAGGACCAGACTGTTGGTCAGCAGAAGAGGAAGCACGTGTTCTTGCCATATGCGAGAGAATAGAAGAATTCAATCAGTATTTGAGATAACAAGAACCGCACGAGAGAATAGAAATAAAAATGAAGTTGTTTCCTAACTTGATAGCCCCTGAGAGATAAGTACAGACGTCTCCATACCGATCCTTCAGACTCTATTAAACTTGTTTGTGAATTGTGAGACCTAAGCAACCTAGTTCCCTGATACCAACTTGTCACGACCCAAATTCCCAACCTTAGGGATCGTGATGGCGCCTAACACCACACTTTCTAGGCAAGCCAATGTTAGAACTCGTTTAGCTATTTTCCTTTGAATATTTACTTAAACACAATAAGACAATTTAAAATAAACTAAATCTAATAATTTCCAACAGATAACTTCATGAATAAAATAATAAACGAATAACTAAGTCGAGCCACGAACTCAATATATAACTATAAGACTACCCCAGGGTCTGGTGTCACAATTCACGAACTACTAAGAATACTACAAATAATGGGCTGAAAGAAATAATGTAACTATTTCGAATATAAAAAAACAGTATCTATAGAACTAAGAGAAGACTCCAGGAATCTGCGGACGCCAGCAGATCTACCTCGTGTCTCCGAATGATGAATGCAGGCTACTAAGATCTACTAACGCTGGTTGGTACCTGGATCCGCACAAAATAGTGCAAAGTGTAGTATCAGTACAACCGACCCCATGTACTGGTAAGTGTCGAGCCTAACCTCGGCGAAGTATTGACGAGGCAAGGACACGGAAACCAACATAAACATGTGCAGTTAATTAATATATGAACAGAGTAACAATAATAGAAGCTAAACAGAAATTAACGGGAAGGGGCAACATGCTATGGGGGTATCAGAATAACAAATCACAATAGTAATGTGTCACGACCCGAATCTCCCACTGTCGGGACCGTGATGGCGCATAACATTGAACCCGCTAGGCAAGCCAACGTTAATAATTGTTTACCTTATTCCTTTATCAATAACAACAAACAAGTGATATACAATCAGCGGAAATAAAAGTGCGAAATAAAACAAATTCTAACAACTTGTTTAAACACTACTGCGAAACCCATAATAAGTACTCCAAGAATTGGTGTCACAATTTCAAGGACTGTCTATGAATAATACAAATAGAGTTCTGAATGAAACATAATACATCTGTATCAGAAATACATAAATACAGAAAAGAAATAGTATAGAAGGTGAGACCAAGGCCTGCGGACGCCTGCAGGACTACCTCGGGGTCTCCACTGGACTGAAGGCAGCAACCTCGATCTAAGGTCCATAGGGTCCAGTACTGAGATCTACACAAAAAAATGTGTAGAGTGTAGCATCAGTACAACTGACCCCATGTACTGAGTAAGTGTCGAGCCTAACCTCGGCGAAGTAGTGACGAGGCTAGGACACGACAACCAAATAAACTTGTGCAGTTTAATAATATACGGAGACGATAATAATAACAAGAAATAAGTAGTTAAGCATAAAGGAAAGGGGAACATGCTGAGAGGAGGAGATATCAAATAATGGAAATAACGAAGTAAAGCAATAAATCAAATACCAACCTAACGGCAGAAAATAGTAACACAACAAAAAACAAGTGCACGACATCATCCTTCGTGCTTTTACTCTCATCCTAACCAAATAATAAATAGAAATGCACGGCATCACCCTTCGTGCTGTTACTCTCATCCTCACAATAAATCAATAGAAACGGCACGGAATCACCCTTCGTGCTTTTATAATTTCATAATATGGCACGACATCACCCTTCGTGCTTTTACACTTTCTCACAATACCATACACGACATCACCCTTCGTGCTTTACACTCTTCCTCATCCAAACAAATCAATAACAACAATCCGTCAAGGAAAATCAACAATATAAACAACAATAATAAAGCCATAAGGTCCTGGAAAGGGAGCCAACAATAGAATCAATACCATCCTGGCAATGGAAATATCTATAATCAATCTCACTTAGTACATAACCTCACATTAAAATTCTCAACTGGAACCAGTACTCAACAATGATCAATATCAAGGAATTTCCACCAACATGGATAACTATAAAGTGAAACTCAAGTAATACTTAACAAAAAATCACATAAATCACAATATTCGACTCACGGGCATGCTTGACACCAACATATAGGTACTCGTCACCTCACCTAGACGTATAACATGATACTAACACATAGCAAATAGGACACAACACTTATTCCCTCAAGCTAAGGTTAAGCCAAACACTTACCTCGAATTCAACGGCCAAACTCAAGCCTCAATTACCGTTTTCCCTTTAGAATTCGCCTCCAATTCAATTGTATCTAGACATAATCAGCTTAATAATATCAATAAATGCTAAATAATTCAACCCCAATGCTTAATTATGAGTTTTCTATCATTCTTCCCAAAAAGTCAAAATTTGACCCCGGGCCCGCTTGGTTAAAACACGAGGTTCGGACCAAAAGCCGATCACCCACGAGCCCGAATATGTAATTAGTTTCGGAATTCGACCCCAAATCGAGGTCTAAATCCCCAAATTTGTAAAATTCCTAATTCTCCTAAAATCCTTAATTTCTACCCTTAAAGAACAAGATTTAGGCCTAGAAATCTAATGGGTGTTAATGGAAATTGAAGAAAATGAGTCAAAGAACACATACCTATGATTTTGTGATGAAATACCTCTTCAAAAATCGCCCCTAAGCTTCCTTGGTTTTGAAAATATGAAGTTGTGGCTAAAATCCCGTTTTTCTACTATTTTAAGTGTTGGGCGACAGTACTCAGTGTGTTCGCGTGAGCACTGACGCGTTCGCGAAGCACTGCCTCAGGAGGGCTTACGCGTTCACGGGTAGGGCCATGCGTGCGCGAAGGCTTAGCCAACCATGCCTTCGCGTTCGCATACAACAAGCCGCGTTCGCATAGGCCTACCCAATCCCTGACCACCACCCCTACTCTATGCGTTCGCGTATGGCTAGACGCGTTCGCGTATAACAATATCCCAAATGCTCCGCGTTCGCGTCCTAGCCTATGCGTTCGCGATGAACAATTCCTGCCCCTTCCCCGTTTACCTTTCGCGTTCGCGTGGGTTACCACGCGTTCGCATAGAACAAATGCCTGGACACCAGAAAACAACAACTATATCAGATTTTCTAAGTCCAAAAACACTCTGACGCCTATCCGAAACTCACTCGAGCCCTCAGGACTCCAAACCAAACATGTACACAACCTTAAAAGCATCCTACGGACTTACTCGTGCGATCAAATCACCAAAATAACATCTTAAACAACGAATTTAGCATAGAAATCAAAGAAAAATCTCAAAACTTTCAAAGTTTCAAATTTCACAACTACGGGTCTGAAACTCCGAATCACGTCAAATGACCTCCGTTTCTTACCAAATTTTACAGGCACAACTCAAATACCATATTAAACCTATACCAGGCTCCAGAACCAAAATACGGGCCCGATACCATAGATTTCTATTATACCAAATTTCCAAAAACTCTTATATTTCCAGTAAAACAATTTCTTTCAAAAATTCATTTATCGAGCTTGGGACCTCGGAATTTGATTCCGGGATTACGCCCAAGTCTCATATTTTCCTACAGACCCTCTAGGAACGTCAAATCATGGGTCAGGATCCGTTTACCCAAAATATTGATCGAAGTCAACTTAAATTTAATTTTAATGGAAAAATTAGCATTTTTCTCAGTTTTTCATATAAAATCTTTCCAGATATATGCCCGGACTGTGCACGCAAAACGAGGTGAGACAAAAGGAGGTTTTCAAGGCCTTGGAACACAGTTTTGACTTATAAAACAAGGGATGACTTTTTAGGTCATCACATTCTCCACCTCTAAAACAAACGTTCGTCCTCGAACGGACATCGAGAAGTACCTGAATCGGGGAAAAGATGGGGATATCGGCTCCGCATATCGGAGTCGAACTCCCAGGTAGTTGCCTTGGCAGGCTGACCCCTGCTCTGAACACAAACCGAAGGATAACTCTATGATCTCAACTGACGAACATGCCGGTCTAATATGGCTACCAACTCTTCCTCATAGGTCAAATCCTTGTCCAACTGGACACTGCTAAATTCTAACACATGGGATGGATCTCCGTGATACTTCCGAAGCATAGACACATGAAACACCGGATGCACAACTGATAAACTCGGTGACAACGCAAGTCTGTAAACCACATCTCCCACTCTATCAAGGATCTAAAAAGGACCTATGTACCTAAGGATTAACTTGCCCTTCTTCCCAAATCTCATCATGCCCTTCATAGGCGACACCCGAAGCAATACTCGCTCTCTAGCCATGAATGCCACATCACGAACTCTGTGGCCTGCATAACTCCTCTGCTTGGACTGAGCTGTACGAAGTCTATCCTGAATGATCTTAACCTTATCCAAGACATCCTGCACTAAGTCTGTACCCAACAACCGAGCCTCTCCCGGCTCAAACCATCTAACAGGCGACCGACACCGCCTGCCATATAATGCCTCATATGGAGCTATCTGAATGCTCGACTGATAGCTGTTGTTGTAGAAAAACTCAGCTAATGGAAAGAAATGATCCCAGGAACCTCCAAAGTCAATCACACAGGCTCGTATCATATCCTCCAAAATCTGAATAGTACGCTCGGACTGTCCGTCCGTCTGAGGATGAAAAGCTATGCTCAACTCAACCCGCGTGCCCAACTCATGCTGAACTGCCCTCTAGAAATGCAAGGTTAACTACATACCTCAGTCAGAAATAATAGACACGGGCACACCATGAAGCCGAACAATCTCCCTAATGTTGATCTCTGCCAATCTCTCCGAAGAATATGAAACAGCCACAGGAATGAAATGCGTTGACTTGGTCAGCCTGTCCACAATAACCCATACTGTATCGAACTTCCTCTGAGTCTATGGGATTCCAACAACAAAATCCATGGTGATACGCTCCCACTTCCACTCAGGAATCTCAATCTGCTGCATCAATCCACCAGGTCTCTGATGCTCGTACTTTACCTGCTGACAATTCAAACACCGAGCTACATATGCCACAATATCCTTCTTCATCCTCCTCCACCAATAATGTTGCCGCAAATCCTGATACATCTTTGTGGCACCCGAATAAATGGAGTACGGGGAACTATGGGCCTCCTCTAATATCAACTCACAAAGCCCATCCACATTGGGCACACAAATACGACCCTGCATCCGCGAAACTCCATCATCACCAACTGTAACCTCCTTGGCACCACCGTGCCACACTGTGTTCCTGAGGACAAGCAGATGAGGATCATCATACTGCCGATTTCGAATACGATCAAATAATGAAGAACATGCAAATGTATAAGCTAGAACACGGTCTGGCTCATAAACATCCAATCTCATGAACCGATGGGCTAAAGCCTGAACATCCAAAGCAAGCGGTCTCTCCGCGACCGGAATATATGCAAGACTACCCGTACTAGATGACTTCCTACTCAAAGTATCGGCCACCACATTGGCCTTCCCCGGATGATTTAAGATGTTGATGTCATAGTCTTTCAACAACTCCAACCATCTCCTCTGCCTCAAACTCAACTCTTTTTGCTTGAACAAGTATTGAAAACTTTTGTGATCTATGAACACCTCACATGGCACGCCATAAAGATAATGCCTCCAAATCTTCAGCGCGTGAACAATAGCTGCTAGCTCCAAATCATGAACTGGATAGTTCTTCTCATGGATCTTCAACTGACGCGAAGCATATGCAATAACCTTGCCATCCTGCATCAACACTGCACCAAGTCTAACCCGAGATACATCACAATACACAGTATATGGCCCTGAACCTATGGGTAAAACCAACACCGGCGCCGTAGTCAAAGCTATCTTAATCTTCTGAAGCTCGCCTCACACTCCTCTGACCACCTGAAATGGGCACCCTTCTGAGTTAACCCGGTCATCGGGGCTGCAATAGACGAAAACTCCTCCACAAACCGACGGTAATATCTCGCCAAACCCAAGAAACTCCAGATATCTGTGGCTGATGTGCGTCTAGGCCAATCCTTGACTGCTGAAATCTTCTTGGGATCCACTTGAATACCCTCTACTGATACCACATGACCCAAGAATGCAACTGAACTCAACCAAAACTCACATTTCGAAAACTTAGCATATAACTGACTGTCCTTCAGAGTTTGGAGTATGACTCGAAGGTGCTGCTCATGCTCCTCCCAGCTGCGGGAATAAATCAGAATATCATCAATGAAGACAATCACGAAGGAATCCAAACAAGGCCTGAACACTCGGTTCATCACGTCCATAAAAGTTGCTGGGGAATTTGTCAACCCGAATGACATCACTAAGACCTCAAAATGCCCGTACCGAGTGTGAAAAGTTGTCTTAGGGACATCAGATGCCCTAATCCTCAACTGATGGTAGCTAGATCTCAAATTAATCTTCGAAAATACTTTGGCACCCTGAAAATGGTCAAACAAATCATCAATCCTCGGCAATGGATACTTGTTCTTGATGGTAACCTTGTTCAATTGCCAATAATCTATGCACATCCTCATCGATCCGTCCTTTTTCTTAACAAACAACACTGGCGCACCCCAAGGCGAGACACTAGGCCTAATAAATCCTTTATCAAGAAAATCCTTCAACTGTTCTTTCAACTCCTTCAGCTATGGCGGGGCCATACGTTATGGCGGAATAGAAATGAGTTGAGTGCCCGAAGCCAAATAAATTCAAAAGTCAATATCCTTGTCAGGTGGCATACCCGGCAGGTCTGCATTAACCACCTTAAACTCACAGACAATGGGTACGGAATCCATAGAAGGAACCTCAGCACTGGAATCACGAACATAAGCTAAGTAGGCCAAACACCCCTTCTCGACCATGCCCCGAGCCTTCATATAGGAGATAAACCTGCTGGACGAATGACCAGGAGTCCCTCTCCACTCCAGTCGAGGCAACCCCGACAATGATAAGGTCGCGGTCTTGGCATGACAATCCAATATGGCATGATACGACGACAACCAATCCATCCCCAAGATGACATCAAAATCTACCATATCAAGGAGTAGAAGATCTACACTGGTCCTCAGACCCCCAATTACCACTACACACGAACGGCGGACACGATCTACCATAATAAAATCACCCACCGGTGTAGACACATATACAAGAGTACTCAGAAAATCACGAGGCATAACCAAATAAGGAGAAAAATAAGATGATACATAGGAATATGTGGACCTTGGATCAGATAGAACAGAAGCATGCCTGCTGCAGACTGAAACCATACCTGTGATAACTGCATCGGAGGCCTCAGCCTCAGGTCTAGATGGAATAGCATAACATCGAGGCTAGGCCCCTCCAATATGAATTACATCCCTAGGACGGCCTCATGCTGGCTGACCTATACCTCTAACGGCCTGGCCTCCACCTCTAACTTCCTGACCTCCACCTCTAACACCTCAACCCCCACCTCTTGCTGGCTGAGCGGGTGGTGGAACATTTGGTGCTGAGACCATGGCACGAGAACCCCAGTGCTGAGAACTGCTCGAGGCTCGAGGGAAAAATCTAGCAATGTGCCCCGGACCACCACAAGTATAACAGGATCTCGGCTGATGATACTGATGTCCCTGAAACTGACCCTGACGACCTGAGCAACCACCATGGAAACTCTAGAGCGGCGGTGTGTAACGACCTGATCGGTCATTCCGTAGAACCTGCATTATAATTATTGTTATTGCCTTGGAATAAGTTGTTTATACTGTTATTGATGTGTTAGAGTTGGTAGGCTTGAAATCGGAATGGTTATAATGAGAAATTAGTCACTTAGTCTTTAAAAATAGGCTTAAAGTTGGAAAAGTCAACTGAGAGTTGACTTATTGGTAAATGACATCAGAATGCAGATTTTATGGCTCGGATAGCTTCGTTAGGTGATTTGGGACTTAGGAATGTGTTCGGAATAATTTTGTGATGTCCGGTGTAGAATTAGTCTTAAATTGGCGAAAGTTAGTTTTTGGCGATTTCCGGTCGACAATGGAGAATAGACTATCGGGGTCGGAATGGAATTTCGGAAGTTGGAACAGGTTTGTAATGTCATTTTGGATATGTCTACAAAATTTCAGGTCAATCGGAGTTGTTTTGGATAGTTTCGGTATCGTTGGTAGATTTTAGAAAATTTCAAAGTTCTTAGGCTTGAATCCGATGTGATTTTGGTGTTTTAATGTTAGTTTTGGTGTTCCAAGGGTGAAATTAAGTTTGAATGATCATTTATGATGTGTTGGTATAATTGGTTGGGGTCCCGAGGGACTCGGGATTGATTTCGGGTGAATAACAGGCACTTTTTGACTTTAGAAGACTGCTGTTTTCTGGTGTTTTCACAGCTGAAATTCATTCACTGCGATCACGTAGGTATATGTGCGATCGCGTAGGGTTAAATTGGGACAGGGTGAATTTTTTCAATTCCATCGCAGAGTATGGATTGCGATCGCGTATCACTGGAGGTCTGTTCAGTGCGATCGCGTGGGATAAGTCGCGATCGCGTAGAGTTAGACGGGGCGCGTGTGGGGACTGATCAGGTGTGCTTCGCGATCGCGTAGGCAGAGTCGTGATCGCGTACGTTCAGGTCCTAAGGAACTGCGATCAAAGAGAGTATAATTGGGCATCTGAGGAGTTATGTTTCGCGATCGCGAAGTGGGTCCCGCGATTGCGGTGAGCAAGGCCTGTACAGTATAAAAATAAACCCCCCGCGACCATTAGACCTTTTAACATCATTTTTGAACAGGAAGAAGCTTTTGAGGTGATTTTGAAGAGGAAAAATCATTGTTCATCATAGAGGTAAGTGTTTTGGACCTTAAAACTCGATTATAGGTGATTAAGGAATATAATCTCAGTGTTTAATTCATGAAAATCGGTAGAAAAAGGTGAGGTTAGGGCTTGAGATTATGAGACCTTTGGGTGTCGATTTGAGGGGTCAAACGAACTCCGATTTTAGCGTTATTTATATGTACGGACTCGTGAGATGATGAAGAACATTTTGGTATTAAATTTGTCGAGTTCTGAGACACGGGCCCAGGGGTCGGGTTTTGACCGATTTCGTGTTTTGTGCTTAAAATTGATATTTTTCAATTGGAATTCATTCCTTAAGCACAATTTTATGATAAAAATCTGAACTTGGTAGATTTGGAGCATTCGGAAGTTGATTCGAAAGGAAAGCGTATTGCGGAATAGTTTTCGGGCTAGTTTGAGGTAAGTAATGTCTTTAAATCCCGTCCTGAGGGTATGAAACCCCGTACTATGCACCCTTTCACGGGTTTTGGAATGCAAAGGTTGGAACTTTGGAAATATATTCCCTATTTAGGCAACTATTGAGTTGCGAAACCGATTTTTAAAGCCTATGCTTAATAGTATTGATATGATTTGGGTTGTAAGCCATGTTTGGGGCCTGACGCCGATCTGTTTACCCCTTGGGGGCTGTTTTTACTATTTTTTCTCACTTCATATGTTATGATTTTCACTCAATCTATTCTTGAAAATTGTTTTGACACTCAGAGTATTTTGATAGTATTTCTTGAAAATGAAACACTGTTTTTGGGTCGAGAACCCGGTATATTTATGGCCTGAAGGGCATGTTGAGAGTGTCTGACTGAGTGAGGCTGCGGGCAATTATTGTGAGGATGTTGTGATATGAGAGAGGTCGCGGGCCAATATTGTGTGTGATTTGTGCCATACTGTGTCTTGTTATAGCGCTTGGGTTGTAGGTGCCCCTCCGGAGTCTGTACACACCCCCAGTGAGCGCAGGTACCTACTGAGTGATGCCCGTGTGGCTGATATTGAGTGATTGTGAGGTTTCCTGATGGGCTGATATTGAGTGACTGTGAGGTTGCCTTATGGGCTGATACTGAGTGATTGTGAGGTTGCCTGATGGGCTGATACTGAGATTGTTATGAGAAATGATTATGGCCCGAGGGGCAGATTTATAAAAAAATATACTGAGTTTTTGACTACGATTCACTTCGTTTTTCAAACTGATTTTTACTGAGAGTTTACTGAGATATATTGAAATTATACTTGTTTGAAAGGACTTATGGAAATTGGTTTGTTTGAACTTATGTATTTGATGAATACTTATGGTGACTTGGTGATTTACTGTTTTTGTGAATTGGTGTATCTGTGTTGTGTGTTTCTTATTTCTCAGACTGTGATTTTTTTTCATTACTACTGAGTTGGCGTACTCATCATTACTCCCTGCACCTCTGTGTGCAGATCCAGGTATTGATTCGGAGCAGTAGTCGTCCGAGTTCGTTATCAGCAGCTTATGGGATTTTGTGGTAGTTGTCCATCGTCCGCAGCTTCTCCATTTCCCTTCTTTATTTAATATTAATATATTATTCCTAGACTTTGTCTATGACAATAGCAGAGTTAGTTTATTTCGTAGATGCTCATGACATGTTGACTCCGGGTCTTGGGGACGATTGTAGACTGTTAGCTTGATTGTTTTGTTAAAGATCTCAAAATTTATATGCGTGTTATGAATTGCTGAAAATAAATTGAGATATTTGAAAAGAAAAATGTGAAAGTTATGAGTGTTGGCTACCCTAGTTCCACGTGCACTGATAGGAGGTGGTGGTGCATTGTAGGGAAACTAATCAGAATATTGCATATGGGAACCACGACCACTTGGAGCACTGCGAGAAACCTGAAGTGTTGACTGAAACGGCCTAGGAGGATGGCCCCTACCAAAAGAATCCCTGCCTCCAAATGAGGCACCACTGAATCTGCCAAAATGACGGGGCCTCTTGTCAGACCCCTGACCACTCCCCTGTAGTAGAATCATCTCAACTCGTCTGGCCATATTGGCCGCATCCTGAAAGGAAATATCACTCCCTGACTCTCTAGCCATCTGCAGTTTGATCGGCTGAGCTAGTCCCTCAATAAAGCTCCTCACCCTCTCTCGGTCGGTGGGAAGTATCATAATAGCCTGACGGGCCAAGGTAATGAATCTGGTCTCATACTGAGTGACTGTCATAGAACCCTGCTGGAGACGCTCAAACTGCCTCCGATAATCCTCTCTCTGAGTGATATAAAGAAACTTCTCAAGAAACAACTCAAAGAACTGGGCCCAAGTCAAAGGAGGTGACCCAGCTGGTCTAGCCAGACAATAATCTCTCCACCAAGTCTTGGCGGAAACTGACAGACGGAAAGTAGCAAAGTCAACCCTATTGGTCTCCATTATCCCCATGTTCCGTAGAACCTCGTGACAGTTATCCAAATAATCCTGGAGATCCTCTGAAGATGCACTGTTATAAGTAGTAGTGAAGAGCTTGGTGAACATGTCCAACCTCCACAAAGATCAGCAGACATAGTTGCTCCATCTCCAGTCTGAGTCACAACACCCGGATGAACTACCCCAGTTGTCTGAGCTGCTGGAGTCTGAAACTGAAGAGCCATCTGCTTCGGGGTGCGAGTAGCGGGAGTCTGGGCTCCTACCCTAGCCTGAGAGAAGGTTGGTGCTACAGGAAGTAAACCTTCCTGAGCGACACTCTCCATGAGGCCCACTAGGCGGACCAGAGCATCCTGGAGTACCAGGGTAGCAATGAACCCCTCGGGAACTTGAGTTGGCCCAACCGGGACTGTCTGGGCAGGAACCTCGCCAGCAAACTCTACCCGAGGCTCTGCCACTGGGGCTCTTGCTTTGGGCTGAGCTTTGCCCCTGCCTCGGCCTCTAGCACGGCCTCGGCCTCAGGCCCTCGTAGGAGCTGCAACTGGGGATTTGGGATACTGATCAGTGGATGAAGAAGCACGTGTTATCGCCATCTGCGAGAGAATAAATTAGAAATTCAGTTAGCATTGAGAATTCAAATCGCACGACAAAGAAGAATAGATGTGAAGTCATTCCTAAACTCTGTAGCCTCTGGGGGATAAGTACAGACATCTCCGTACAGATCCCTCAGACTCTGCTAAGCTAGTCCGTGAATTGTGAGACCTAAGCAACCTAGTGTTCTGATACCAACTTGTCACGACCTGAATCTCCCACCGTCGAGACCGTGATGGCGCCTAACATTGAACCCGCTTGGCAAGCCAACGTTAATAATTGTTTACCTTATTCCTTTATCAATAACAGCAAACAGGTGATATACAATCAGCGGAAATAAATGTGCGAAATAAAACAAAATCTAACAACTTGTTTAAACACTACTGCGAAACCCATAATAAATACTCCATAATTGGTGTCACAATTTCACGGACTGTCTATGAATAATAAAAATAGAGGTCTGAATGAAACATAATGCATATGTCTCAGAAATACATAAAGACAGAAAAGAAATAGTATAGAAGGTGACGCCAAGTCCTGCGGACACCTACAGGACTACCTCGGGGTATCTACTAGACTAAAGGCAACAACCTCGATCTAGGGTCCGTAGGATCCAGTACTGGGATCTGCACAAAAAAATATGCAGAGTGTAGCATCAGTACAATCGCCCCCATGTACTGAGTAAGTGTCGAGCCTAACCTCGGAGAAGTAGTGACGAGGCTAGGACACGACAACCAAATAAACCTGTGCAGATTAATAATATACAGAGACGATAATAATAACAAGAAATAAGTAGTTAAGCATAAAGGAAAGGGGAACATGCTGAGGGGAGGAGATATCAAATAATGGAAATAACGAAGTAAAATAATAAATCAAATACCAAACTAACAGCAGAAAATAGTAACACAACAAAAAACAAGTGCACGGCATCACCCTTCGTACTTTTACTCTCATCCTCACCAAATAAAAAATAGAAATGCACGGCATCACCCTTCGTGCTGTTACTCTCATCCTCACAATAAATCAATAGGAACGGCACGGAATCACCCTTCGTGCTTTTATAATTTCATAATATGGAACGACATCACCCTTCGTGCTTTTACACTTTCTCACAATATCATACACGACATCACCCTTCGTGCTTTACACTCTTCCTCATCCAAACAAATCAATAACAACAATCCGGCAAGGAAAATCAACAATATAAACAACAATAATAAAGCCATAACGTCCCGACAAGGGAGCTAACAGTAGAATCAATACCATTCCGGCAAAGGAAACAGCTATAACCAATCTCACTTAGTGTATAACCTCACATAAAAATTCTCAACTGGAACCAATACTCAACAATGATCAATATCAAGGAATTTCCACCAACATGGATAACTATAAAGTGAAACTCAAGTAATACTTAACGAAAAATCACATAAATCATAATATTCGACTCACGGGCATGCTAGACACCAACATATAGGTACTTGTCACCTCACCTATATGTTGAACATGATACTAACACATAGCCAATATGACACAACACCATTCCCTCAAGCTAATGTTAAGACAAACATTTGCCTCGAATTCCAGGGCCAAACTCAAGCCTCAATTACCATTTTTCCTTTAGAATTCACCTCCAATTCAATTGTATCTAGACATAATTAGCTTAATAATATCAATAAAGGCTAAATAATTCAACCCCGATGCTTAATTATGAATTTTCTATCATTCTTCCCAAAAAGTCAAAAATCGACCCCGGTCCCGCTTGGTCAAAATACGAGGTTCGGACCAAAACACGATCATCCATTCACCCACGAGCCCGAATATGTAATTAGTTTCGGAATCTGACCCCAAATCGAGGTCTAAATCCCCAAATTTGTATAATCCCTAATTCTCCTAAAATCCTTAATTTCTACCCTTAAGGAACAAGATTTAGGCCAAGAAATCTAATGAGTGTTAATGGAAATTGAAGAAAATGAGTCTAAGAACACATACCTATGATTTTATGGTGAAATCCCTCTTCAAAAATCGCCCCTAAGCTTCCTTGGTTTTGAAAATATGAAGTTAAGGCTAAAATCCCGTTTCTACTATTTTAAGTGTTGGGCGAAAGTACTCAGTGCGTTCGCGTGAGCACTGACGCGTTCGCGAAGCACTGCCTCAGGAGGGCTTACGCGTTCGCGGGTAGGGCCATGCGTTCGCGAAGGCTTAGCCAACGGATTCCTAATTAAAAATCAATTGAATTAAAACTACATTATTTATTTATAATTTAAATTAACATAAGGATCTTAGCGCCAATTTCTCTATTAAGTAATTCGAAACAATTTGTCAATAAAAACTTGCAAGATATAATGTGCACGACATCATCCTTCGTGCTTTATCACTCATCCTCACCATATGAATAATAAAAATGTGCACGGCATCACCCTTCATGCTTTATCTCACTTCCTCACCGTATGCATCAATATAAATGTAAATGTGCACGGCATCACCCTTCGTGCTTTATCTCTCTTCCTCACCGTATGCATCAATATAAATGTAAATGTGCACGGCATCACCCTTCGTGCTTTATCTCTCTTCCTCACCGTATGCATCAATATAAATGTAAATGTGCACGGCATCACTCTTCGTGTTTTATCTCTCTTCCTCACCGTATGCATCAATATAAATGTAAATGTGCACGGCATTACCCTTCGTGCTTTATCTCTCTTCCTCACCATATGAATAATAGAAACAATAACATCCCGGCAAGGAAATTAACGATAGAAACAATAACATCCCGTTAAGGGAATCAATAATAGAAACAATAACATCTCGTTAAGGGAATCAATAATAGAAACAATAACATCCCATTAAGGGATTCAACTATAACCAATCTCGTTTCAACAGTTAACTTCTCAAAATAAGCCCCAACTTGAGTCAACACTCAAAAATGATCAATTACCAAGAAATTGTCATAAGTCTTGTTCAACATGGATAATCATTAATTTAAACATGAACAATACATAATAAGAGTCACAATATAAGACTCATTTGCATGTTCGACACCAATGTATAGATACTCGTCACCACACCTAAACGTCGTACTCAACACTAACACGTAGCAAATAAGACAACAACTCCTATTCCCTCAAGCTAAGGTTAGACCAAACACTTACCTCAATTCCACAGGCTACTCACTACTCAATTATAGCTTTTTCTTTCGAATTCACCTCCAATACACTCGAATCTGATCATAATTAGCTTAATATCATTAATTAATGCTAAAGGAAGTAACTTTATTGAAAATTGTGATTTTTCCTAAGTTTTTGCAAAAAAAGTTAAAACCCGACATCGGGCCCACTTGGTCGAACTCGGGGTTCGGGCCAAATTACGTTTACCCATTCACTCCCGAGCCCGAATATGCAATTAGTTTCGAAATTCGACCCCAATTTGAGGTCAAAATTTAATTTTTACAAAATTCCCTAATTCTACCCAAACCCTCATTTTTTACCATGAAAATTCTTAATTTTTGATATAAAAGTGAAAAACATTGGGTAATTGAAAGAGTAGAGTTTAGAATTGCTTACCAACACTTTGAGGATGAACATGGGTGAAGAAAATTGCCACTAGGTCTTGGTAGTTCGAAAAATAGGTTATCCAACAACTCTATATTTTTCCGTCTCGTCGGGTTTCCTCCTTTCTAGGTTGCGAAACAGTGATGTGCTCTTTTTCCTTTCGTTTTTGTCTTAAAGTTCTTACGTTAAGACATAGTACATTAGTACTATATTTATGTTATCTATATTCTGATTGTGTAAACGTTTTTTATTTACTTATATGTATTATACAATCTATATGCGGCAGTCGATTAATTATTATTTTTATCAGATTACTAGTTAACGTTTAGCATTAAAATTTATTTAGTTACCTTATAAAATACTCTTTTCTAACTGTGTGAATATTTCTAAACCTTCAGTAAAATCTGGTTTTATATGACTGGGCAGCAGAAACAGAAAAACCAACAACTTTTCTAAGTGTAAAACATCCAGTGGCCTATCTGAAACTCACCCGAGCCCTCGGGACTCTAAACCAAATATGCACGGAAGCCTAAAAATATCAAATGGACTTGCTCGTGCGATCGAATCATGAAAATAACATCTAAAAATATGAATTAAACCTCAAAGTTCATCATTTTTCTCAAGAACACTTAAAGTTCACTATTTCTCAACCGGGCGTCCGAATCATGTCAAATAAACTCCGATATCTCACCAAATTTCACAAATAGTGTTTACATACTATAACAAATCTGTAACGGGCTCCGGAACCAAAATACGGGCCCGATACCAATGGTTTTAAACATTAATTCTTTTCTTTATTTCATTAATAATTCAGCAAAACAATCTTTTTCAAAAATTGATTTCTAAGGCTTGGGACTTCAGAATTCAATTCCGGGCATACGGCAAAGTCCCATATTTTACTGCGGACCTCCCGGGATCGTTGAAACACAGATACGGCTCCGTTTACTCAAAATATTGACCAAAGTCAACTAAAACCAAACTTTAACTCTAAAAATCATTATTTCTTATATTTTCACATAAAAGCTTTCCGATTTCATGCCCGGACTGCGCACGTAAATCAAGGTAATTAAAATTAGTCTTTTTATAGATAATAAGCCTAGAACTCAGTTTTAATTCATAAAATAACCCCTTGGGTCATCACAGTTGGGTCGTGACAGTTGTATGATCGCAAGTGTACTCTTCTCGAGTTATTAAATGCAGGGATGTGATCACATTCACTTCTGTCACAACCCCATTTACCCTCTGATGGTATCGTGACGACATCTAGTCTCTACGACTATGTAAGCCTAAGTATGCAGAAGATATTAAATAAAAACCATGAAATAAAGACAGAATAAAGTAAATCTATCAAATGAAATACCGCCACTCGGCATATACAGACACAATTCCCAAAACCAGGAATGTCACTTCTAAGCCACAAGCTCTATATCAAAATAGCTCTATACAACGAAAAGGAAAATACATAAAAAGTATATCTAAATCCGGAGTGGAAGGTGACTCGAAGGACTCTGCGGACGCGGCAGAATTACCTCGCGGTCTCCTCATAGCAGCTATAATGACCCCTAGCCACGGAATTGAGTATTGGTACCTGGATCTGCACACGAAAAACATGTGCAGGAAAGGGCATGAGTACACCACAATTGGTACCCAGTAAGTGCCAAGCCTAACCCAGTCAAGTAGTGACGAGGTCAAGTTAAGGCTCTACTGGATTTTTATAAGTAAAACAATTTAAAATAGTACAGAAGGATATAAATTCTAAGGTAAGCAGTAAACATGAATAACCCGAAAATAAAACAGCAACAGGGAGCCCTTGGCTCAGCACAACGTATCACACAGTGGAATCTCCCGAGATACGTCCCGTAGTTCCAAATGTAAAGATGCAGTACAGGGGGAAAGCTCCTGAAATACGTCTGTAGTCCCAATTTAAATATGCAGTACAAGGGAAAAGCTCCCGGAATACGTTCGTAGTCCCAATTTAAATATGCAGTACATAGGGAAAGCTCCTGGAATACGTCCGTAGTCCCAATTTAAATATGCAGTACAGGGGGAAAGCTCCCAGAATACGTCTGTAGTCCCAATTTAAATATGCAATGGGAATGAATGTCGGATACGGTTTATTTAAACATTCCAGGGAAAATCATAGGCAAGAAAAAGCATAAAACTAACTAAACATGGTGCACATAGTATCAAATAAGGGATTCAAGTGAAACAGGTAGACATGCTCCTTCCTAATCTAAACTACACAAATAGTACTTTAAACAGTCAAATAAGAGTAAAATGATTTATGCCATGGGAAGAAAAAAGGAATTTTAGCAACAGTGGCCCGTGTATGTACTCGTCTGTCACGACCCAAATTCCCACCCTTTAGGCCGTGACTGCGCCTAACGTTGAACCCGCTAG
>ML281756.1:0-39151 GCA_005239495.1 Nicotiana undulata
CACTGGACATCACAAAAATATTCCGAACACACTCCTAAGTCCCAAATCACCTAACGAAGCTATGCGAGCCATAAAATCTGCATTCCGGGGTCATTTACCAATAAGTCAACTCTCAGTTGACTTTTTCAACTATAAGGCCATTTTTAAAGACTAAGTGACTAAACTCCTCACTACAACCATTCCGATTCCAAGCTTACCAACTATAACACATCATAAGAAATATAACCTATCTCTGAAGCTAATATGCTAAAGGTAGAGGTGGGTAGTACTTCTTGTACCTCTCATGTCTAAGATGTTGTGCCTCGAAAGCAGCCACCCTGGTCTCATGCTGAACCGGAGCAACTGGTGGAATAGGAATAAACTCTAGGGCCTGATCAACCTGGACCCTTTGCTCAGGAATACAAGTTGCATGAGTCTGTGCCCATCCCCCGGCCTAAAATGTGGCGGAAGCTAGCGAAATCAGCCCAGCCTGAGCTAAAGTGCTGAACATGCTCATGAACTGAGCGAGAGTCTCCTAGAGAGCTGGTGCAGTAATAGGAACCTCTGGTGTCGGCCCTCCAACTAGAGCTTCTGGGGGCTCCATTGCCGCATCTTGCGCAGGTGCTCTGGCTACACCGCGTGGTCGTCCTCTACCCTGGCCCCAGCATCTGGCGGCTCTGGCAGGGCGATCGGGTGCCAGTTCGTCTGATCTCCAGGTATGGGTCCTCACCATTTGTGATAAAGAATAGAATAGAGTATTTTAGAATTTGATGTCAATAACTCAAACGTCAAGGATATCAAAGAAGTATGATTATTCTTAATAGTTCCATAGCATCCTGAAGATAAGTACAGACGTCTCCGTACCAATCCACGAGACTCTAATAAATCGGCTTGTCACTTACGATACCTACGAACCTAGAGCTCTGATACCAACATGTCATGACCCAATTCCCCTCAGTAAGTTGTCGTGACTGCACCTAGTCTCTACGACTAGGTAAGCCTAACACTTTGCGGAAATGAAACAAAACATGCTCACTAACTACTAATAGTAATAAATATCTACCAATTGAATTCCACTCGGCATATACAATTTATCACTTCTAAAATGTACAAAATAATTCCCAAAACCCAAAAAACCGCAAGTCACAAGCTACTAGGAAGGCTTAACTATTCTATACATTACAGAAAGAAGGGAAAATGAACACAAGGGGATAGAGGGGGACTCCGAAGATCTACGAGCGCGGGCAGATGTACCTTGAAGTCTCCAATAAGCAGCATCGACTGTAACTAGTGACGAGGCTGATAAGATGCACCTAGATCTGCACACGAAAAATATGTGCAGGAAAGGGCGTGGATACACCACAATGGTACCCAGTAAGTGCCAACCCTAACCTTGGTCGAGTAGTGATGAGGTCAGGTCAGGGCCCTACTGGACCATATATATATATATATATCATGGTAAATAAAGACTTAAATGTAACAAGGAAGAAATCATGGAAAAACAATGGCTCAGTACACATTAATACAACAGGGGATCTCCCGAGATACCGTCTCGTAGTCCCAAATATATATGTGTAGAGGAATCTCCCGGAATACCGTTTCGTAGTCCCAAAGTAATATGCAGTACAGGGGATCTCCCAGAATACCGTTTCGTAGTCCCAAAGTAAATATGCAGTCAAACGATAGAACTCAATAGTTACAGCACAAAATCTTACAATTTAAATCTAAGTACAAGTTAGGGAAAAGCATGTAAAACCATTAAACATGATGCACATAGTTCAAGTAAACAGTTAAGGCAAGTAAACATGCTTTCTTAGTCTAGCAGGATACTACACATGCTAATAAGTTCAAATAAGGGGAAAACAAGTTACTATCTAATGAAAATTGAGTTTTACAACAATTAGCCCGTGTACGTACTCGTCACCTCACGTACACGCGGCTCATATATCAACAACAGTGCCAATCCTAAGGGAAGTTCCCCCACATAAGATTCGGAAAGCCACTTACCTCGAACCAAGCTCAAACCAAACTGAAATAATGCTCTTTCTATGAATATCCGACTCTGAATAGCCCAAATCTAGACAAAACCAATTATATAACATAATTATAACTACAAGAAACTAATCTAGCGAACGAAATTCTGGACGTGCTCCCATGTCCTAAATCGCCTAACGGAGCTGCGGAACCATCAAAATTTAAATTCCATGTCGTTTACACACAAGTCGACATCCGGTCGACTTTTCCAACTTAAGCTTCCAATTAATAGACTAAGTGTCTCAATTCACTCCGAACACCAAAATGAACTCTCCCGGCATGACACATAGCATAAATACATAGAAGGGAAGCAATTAATAGGGTATTGGGGCTCTAACTCTCAAAACTACCGACCGGGTCGTTACATTGATCCTCTTTCTGTTATTAAACATCTGAAATCCCCTATTTTTTAGGTAAATTCCGCTAC
This sequence comes from Nicotiana undulata, assembly GCA_005239495.1. NCBI lineage: Eukaryota > Viridiplantae > Streptophyta > Magnoliopsida > Solanales > Solanaceae > Nicotiana > Nicotiana undulata. Next base: position 2,441 of record ML281756.1, read on the forward strand.
TGTATTCATGAATACAGTAGCGTGAATACAATGAATACAGTCGCGTAACAACTAAATAGTAGCTATAGGAAGTAATTATGTATATGGTAGCTATAGAAAGTTAATAGCCACTAAACAATAGTGGTTTGTAAAATTCCTCTTCAATAAATGAACGGGTCAATAATTCACTCAACCATCATTTGGGTTTGGGCCAAATTTGACAGCCCCAATTACTGTAATAGTAAGTGCAACTATCAGTATTGGTGAAAGTATTGACGAAGAAGGTGACGAGGAAGTTAAAAATACAAAAAAAAAAAAAAAGAAGAAGAAAGGAGGTGCTCCTGTGATTAGGGGTGTACATAGGTCGGATTAGTTCGGATTTTGCAATAACCAAAACAAACCAATTGTGTCGGGCTATTAAATGTAAAGACCAAACCAAACCAATAAAACTCAAGTTTATCAATCTCGATTTTCTCGGGTTTTTAGGTTTATCGAGTTTTTTCTTTTTTTTTTTTCCGGTAAAATCTTCGTAGCACAAAACATATAACTTGTACTCCAAATATTCCTTTAATCTTAGTAAGATACAACTATATAAGATATTTTCAAGAAAATAATATAAAATATGAGATACAAAGACCATTAAATCATGTAATATAAATATTGCTAATTAAAAAGTTATAATAAAAATAAACATAATATGATATCACTAAGCCATGCAAAAATAAGTATACTAATAAGGGTGTACTAATTACATGAGTAAACGCTAAAGAAAAAATAAAAATAGGTTATGCACTTTTATCTAAATCATTGCAAAACCAAAAAAACAATATTCAATACGTTGTCATTTCTAGTATTGAATTGAATGTATTTTGTTAGCACTAGTATTGATTTATTTTTGGTTTGAGCTTTTGTTAGCATTATTTGAGTTACTTATATTGATGGCTATAAAACTTATTGGCATTCAAAAGTTGTAAGTCCAACCTTGAAATAATACCTTAAAAGAAAAAATTATGAAAAAGTTTAGAAATATTTATAAATTGCATCATAATAAGTATATTTATGTATTAAATATATCTAAAATCTCTATATATGTAATGTCCGGTTGGTTTGGTTTCTGTAATGACCCAATAGGACTTCTCCTGTTTTGAAACCTAATTCTATGATCCGAAGCCTTAAAATTTATATTTTATCGCTTTTCGATTTGCGTGCCCAGACCGGGCATTTTTTCATAAAGCTTTTATGTTAAAAATGGTGAAAATTAAGAATTTTTGTCTAAAACTTCATTGGAGTTGACTTCGGTCAATATTTTTAGTAAACGGACCCGAATTTGTGCTTCAACAATCCTGGTGGGTCCGTACTGTGATTTGGGACTTGGGCGTATGCTTGGAATCGAATTTGGAAGTCCATGGCCCGAGATATCGGACTTTCGTCAAAATTTGGAAGTTAAAGGCTTAATGAATTTGAAATGTTTAACCAAAATTTGACTTTTTTGATAACGGGTCTGTATTTTTGTTGCGAAACCCGGTATAGGTCTAATACCATATTTATGAATTGTCCGTGTGATGAAAATGAAGTTGGTTTGACATGATTCGAACGTCTAGTTGCGAAAATAGAAGTTTCATAGTTTTCTTGAAAAATTCATTTGATTTGGTGTTCAATTCGTAGTTCTAGGTGTTATTTTGGCGATTTGATCGCGCGAGCATGTTCGTATAATGTTTAAAGACTTGTGTGTATGTCTGGTTTGGATCCTCGAGGGCTCGGGTGAGTTTCAGATAGGCTACAGAGTGAAAATTTGACTTAGATCATTGTTGGTGTCTCAATTTCTGGTGTAGGCCTCTGATCACGCAAATGCAACATATGTAGCTGAAGAAATAAGACTTAGACGGGATGTTTGATTCATTCTTCAAATTTTATAACCTAGAAACACAAAAGGCGATTTTTCAAAGAATGTTTCTTCCCCAACTCATTAGTAAGTTATCTTAAACTAATTTATTTCGATTTTCCACTACTTTTTCCTAAGATTCAACCTAAAATCTAAAGTTTTCATGGTGAAATTGGGGGGGTTTGGGTATAAACTAGAGATTTGGTAAATTGGGGAGACCTCAAATTGAGGTCAGATTCCAAAATAAATTACATAACCGAGCTTGGGGGTGAATGGGTAATCGGGTTTTGGTCCGAATTTTGGGTTTGGACCAAGCGGGGTCTAGATGTTGACTTTTGTTGACTTTTTCAAAAATGGCCTTAATTGGATTCTTTACAATCGTGGGTAGTTCCTAAGGCTTAAATTGAATTTTTGGTTGTTATTTTCTAGATTCTATTGGTTCGGAGGCTTGTGTGAAAGGAAAAGTCGTGGTTGAGCTTTGAGTTTGGGACGTTGGAGCGAGAGATGTGGTGGTTAACCTTGTCTTGAGGGAATAGGAATTGTTTGCCTAATTTTTGCTTGTTTAATTGTTGGGAACAACCGATATATGAGGTGACGAGAACTTATGCATTGTAGTCGGGTTAAAGCATGCGGTGGGGTTTAGTTTCTTGAAATTATAGCTTCCGTTGTTCATATTATCAATGTTTAGATTAGTATTGTTATTTCGGTCGCTTTTATCATGTTTACGAATCTTTTGGTGATATTTGAGTATTGATTTCGAAGTTGAGGTTTACATTGTTGAACCAATTGTGGAAGTAAGTCTTGCACTTGATATTTTATCTCCCCGTTGTGACTTGTTCATTTCATTATGGTAAGGGAGAGTGTTAATGCACGAAGGGTGATGACGTGCAGTTTCTATTGACTTTATATGAGGTTGAGAGTGTTAATCCACGAAGGGTGATGTTTTGCCATATTGTGAGCGTAATGCACGACATGTGATGCCGTGCCATGTTATGAGAGTTAATGTACAAAGAGTGATGTCGTGCCGTTTCCATTAATTTCATAGTGAGGATGAGAGTAAGAGCATGAAGGGTGATGCCTTGCATTTTTTCCTTTACTATGTTCACTATTTTCTATTGACTCATAGTATATTGGTTGCTCAGGTTATCTTTGTACTGTAGTTCTTTATCCCGTATCCCCCCCAAAACATGTTTTCCCCTCTCGGTATTATCGGTTTAGTTTTTCATTATTGTCCTTCGTATATATATGTATACTGTTAAACTGTACAAGTTTGATTTGTAGGTGTCTTGTCTTAGCCTCATCACTACTTAGTCAAGGATAGGATTGACACTTACCGGTACATGGGGTCGGTTGTACTGATGCTGCACTATGCACTTTCTGTGCAGATATTTGTACCGTCTCTAGTTGATTGTGAGATTAGCGTTTGGGTTTGCTGTCAGGAGACCCAAGGTAGATCTGCTGGCATCTCCAGACCCTAGAGTCTCTTCTTAACTTTATCATTTATTGTTTTTCTACTTCGAAATTGTGTATTTTCCCTTCTTCAGACTCTGGTTGTAGCAATCTTAGTAGTTCGTGAATTGTGACTCCAGGACCGGGTGGTTGTAAATGTTGAAGTCTTTATATTATTCTGTATTCGCAATATTTCATCTTAGTTATTGTTGTTGTTGACTAAATTGAGTAAGTTATAGCTTAATAATACTTTAATGTTGCTTGCCTAGCAAGTGGAATATTAGGCGCCATCACGATCACGACGGTAGGAATTCCGGGTCGTGACAAGTTGGTATTAGAGAACTAGGTTGCCTAGGCCTCATAATTCATGAGCGAGCTTAGTAGAGTCTGGGGGATCGGTACGGAGACGTCTATACTTATCTCCTAGAGGATATGAAGTTTAGGAAAAAATTTAACTTATATTATTGTCTGTCGTGCTATTTTATTTTCTCAATACTAATTGAACTCTTCTACTCTTATTCTTTTGCGGATGGGGAGAACACGTACCGCTTCTTCAGTTGAGCAGCAGCCAGAGCCTCCAGTGGCAGCACATATGAGGGGAAGAGGTTGAGGCCGAGGTTGTACTAGAGGCCGAGGAAGGGGCAGGGATCAACCGCATAGCCCCAGCAGCAACCCCAGCAGTGGAGCCTCAAGTAGAGTTTGAGGAGGAGGCTCCAGCCCAGACTGTTCCTGCCGGGCCAGCTCAGGTTCAGGAGGGGTTCATTGCCATTCTAGTGCTTCAGGACGTTTTGATCCGTTTGGTGAGCCATCTGGAGAGTGTGGCCCAAAATGACACATTTCCCATGGCACCAGCCGTCTCTCAGGCTGGTGGTGGAGCACAGACTCCTGCTACCCACACTCCGGAGCAGATGGCTCCCTAGTATCAGACTCCATCAACTCAGCCAGTTAGAGTAGTTCAGCCGATTGTTGCGGCACAGGCCGGTAAGGGGCCAACTATGTCTTCTGAGGCTCTTTAGCGGTTGGATAAGTTCACCAAGCTCTTTCCAGTTCACTTCATCGGTGCATCTTTAGAGGACCCCCAAAAGTACCTTGACAACTATCATGAGGTTCTACAAAACATGGGTATAGTGGAGACCGATAGAGTCAATTTTGCTGCATTTCAGATGACTAGTTCCGCCAAGAAATGGTGGAGAGATTATTTGTTAACCAGACCAGCGGGGCTGCCTGCTCTTAATTGGGACCAGTTTTCTCAGCTATTCCTGGAGAATTTTCTCCCTATCACATTAAGAGAGGAGCATCGCCGTCAGTTCGAGCGTCTTTAGAAGGGCGGTATGACTTTTACTCAGTATGAGACCCGTTTTGTGGATTTGGCCCAATCATGCCCTTCTTCTACTTCCTACCGATAGAGATAGGGTGAGGAGGTTTATTAAGGGACTTGCTCAGCCTATCAGATTGCATATGGCTAAGGAGACTGGGAATGAGATTTCATTTAAGGAGGCGGCCAATGTCGCCAGGCGAGTCGAGGTGGTTCTTGCTCAGGGAGGTTAGGGGTCTAACAAGAGACCTCGGCATTCCGGTGGGTTCAACAGTGCCTTATCTGGAAGTAGGGGTACATTTGGTAGAGGCCATCTTCCCAAGCCGTTTCATTCAGCACTTCAGGCATCCAACAGTGCTCCAGGTGGTCGTGGTCCTCATATGCCTTATCATGATAAACTAGTCTTTAGTGCACCACCAACTCCTATCAGTGCACCTCTGCTCCAGAGTTTTCAGGGTGGTTACTCAGGTTGACAAGGTCAGTTTCAGGCCCAGCAGTCACAATAGCCAAGGTCTTGTTATACTTCTGGTGATCCGAGGCACATTGCTAGATTTTAGTGTCGTGCATCTAGCAGTTCACAACATTAGGGTTCCCGTGCCATGGTCACGGCAATGGGTACTGCACCACCCACTCAGCCAGCTAGAGGTAAGGGTCAGGTAGCCAGAGGTTGTGGTCCGACCATTAGAGGTGGAGGTCAAGCGCTAGAGGTGGGGCCAATCAGCTGGGGCTGTCCTGGAGATGTGGTTCAGAGTGGTGGGGCCCAGCGCCGATGCTATGCTTTTCCAGCCAGGCCTGAGGCTGAGTCATCTGACTTCGTTATCATATGTACTGTTTCAGTTTGAAGTAGAGATGCTTCAATTCTATTTGATCCGTGATCTACTTACTCCTATGTGTCAACTTATTTTTCTTCATATTTAGTTGTTGCTCGTGATTCTTTGAGTGCCCCTGTATATGTGTCCACACCTATGGGGAATGCTATTGTTGTAGATCCTGTTTATCATTCGTGTGTGGTCACTATTGGGAGTCTTGAGACTAGTATAGATCTTCTACTCCTCTATATGGTTGATTTTGATGTTATAATAGGTATGGATTGGCTGTCACCTTATCACGCCATTCTGGATTGTCACGCCAAGACGGTGACCTTAGCCTTGCCTGGGTTGCCTCGATTAGAGTAGAGAGGAACTCCCGTCCATTCTACCAGCAAGGTTATCTCTTATATGGAGGCTCGACATATGGTCGAGAAAGGGTGTTTAGCTTATTTGGCTTATGTTCATGATTCTAGTGCAGAGGTTCCGTCTATGGATTCCGTGCCAGTTGTTCGTGAGTTTCCAAAGGTATTTTCAGAAGACCTGTAGGGGATGCCACCCGACAGGGATATTGATTTGTCTTCGGACACCCAACCCATTTCCATTTCTCCATACCGTGTGGCCTTGCCAGAGTTGAAAGAATTGAAGGAACAGTTGCATGATTTGCTTGATAAGGGCTTCATTATATCTAGCGTCTCGCACTGGGGTTCAACTGTTTTGTTTGTGAAGAAGAAGGATGGATCGATGAGTATGTGCATACATTATCGACAGTTGAATAAAATCACAATCAAGAATTATGACTTATTTGATAAGCTTCAAGTTGCCAAGGTGTTTTCGAAGATTGATTTGAGGTCTGGCTATCATCAGTTGAGGATTAGGAAATCTAATGTCCCTAAGACAGCTTTTCGAACTCGATACGACCTTTATGAGTTCCTAGTGATGTCGTTTGGCTTGAAAAATTCCCCAGCAGCATTCATAGATTTAATCCTTAATTAGAGTCCTTTGTGATTATGTTTATTGACGATATATTGATATACTCGCGCAGCCGAGAGGAGCATGAGCAATATCTTAGGGTTGTGCTTCAGACTCTAAGAGACAGTCAGTTATATGCCAAGTTTTCGAAGTGAGAGTTTTGGTTGGATTCAGTCGCTTTCTTGGGGCATGTTGTTTCAGCAGAGAGCAGTCAGGTAGATCCTAAGAAGATTAAGCCAGTTCAGAACTGGCCTAGACTCACTTCAGCCACGGAGATTAGAAGTTTCTTGGGTTTGGCGGACTATTAGCGTTGATTTGTGGAGGGGTTCTTATCTATAGCAGCCCCATTTGACCAGGTTAACCCATAAGGGTTCCCCATTCATATGGTCATACGAGTGTGAGGTGAGCTTTCAGATGCTCAAAACTGCTTTTACTACAACGTTGATGTTAGTGTTAGCCATAGGTTCAGGATCTTAGACGGTATATTGTGATGCGTCCCGTGTTGGGCTCGGTTTGGTATTGATGCAGGAGGGCAAGGTGATTGGATATGCGTCGCGGTAGTTGAAGGTTCAATAGATGAATTACCCTGTCTAACACTTAGAGTTGGCATCCATTGTTCATGTGCTGAAGATTTGGAGGCACTATCGTTATGGCATGTCGTGCGAGGTTTTCGCGGATCATTGGAGCCTTCAGTAGTTGTTCAAGAAAAAGGATCTTCATTTGAGACAGAGGAGGTGGTTGGAGCTATTGAAAAGATATGATATTACCATCTTGTATCATCCCGAAAAGGCCAATGTGGTGACCCACGCATTGAGTAGAAAGGCATCGAGTATGGGCAGCCTTGCGTTCATTCCAATCGGTGAGAGTCTGCGTGCATAAGATGTTTAGACTTTGGCCAACCAGTTTGTGAGATTTGATATTTCAGAGCCCAACCGTGTTCTAGCTTGCATAGTCTCTCGGTCTTTTTTGTTTGAGCGATCAGAGATCCACAGTATGACGACCCTCATTTGTTGGTCCTTAGGGACACAGTGCAGCAAAGTGGTGCCGAACAGGTTACTATTGGTGATGACGGGGTCTTGAAGATGTATGGTCGTGTTTGTGTGCCTAATGTGGATGGACTTCGTGAGTTGATTCTTGAAGAGGGCCACAGTTTCCGGTATTCTATTCATCTGGGCGCCGCAAAGATGTATCAGGACTTGCGGCAACATTATTGGTGGAGGAGGATGTAGAAGGATATAGTTGCTTATGTAGCTTGGTGCCTCAATTATCAGCAAGTGAAGTATGAGCATCAGAGACCCGATGGTTTGCTTCAGAAGATAGATATTTCTAAGTGGAAGTGGGAGCGTATCACTATGGATTTCGTTGTTGGACTCCCACAGACTCAAAGGAAGTTCAATGTCGTTTGGGTCATTGTGGACAGGATGACTAAGTCAATGCATTTCATTCCTATGGAAGTTACCTATTCTTCAGAGCAGTAGGCAGAGATTTATATCCACGAGATCGTCCATCTTCACGGTGTGACCTGATCGGACTCCCACCTATACCACTATAGAACGGCAAGGCAAGGTTGATGTAGCGTTTACCCGATAGGATCGGGATCGAAATCCACAGGGATTTAGATAGTTGGAGCTGAATTCCTATTCGACTTAGCAGCGTGTATTGTTCTTAATTACTCTTCTAAACATGGGGTTATTTGATTCTATACTAGTGTCAATACTAAAGATTGCTACTATCAAGCTAACTACAATGTTTTTGTGAGATTTTATCAAGTATTAAAGGGCACTAGGGATGCAACTTACCCCTAGGAGAGTATCTAACGGGATCTAAAATCTAGGATAAACTCATTGGTCATGGGCTCGTGGTATAACCTCACACTCCATTACTCACCCTATACCTCTCGGTAGTTTGGGTGACTTTACCCGAAATGGCTTCTTCAAGCCTAATTGGGTGTTTCAACATAGCAAGTGAAATTGGCTCAAGTAGGGTATTACTATCTCTAGGTTCTACCCTTTAATTGGGGCTATCAATCTCTTGAGTTCACCCCAATTCCTTGTTAGCCTATTTTTCCTAGACCTGGGTCATCTCTCTCAAGAAAAAACCCTAGTAAAAAAGGCATGAATCAGTGTTTACAACCACTAACCCGATAGATTAAGCATGAAATAGACTAAATACCACAGACACAATAACAATTAGACCCTAAAATTGAAGACCCATTAGATACCCACACTAGGGTTGGGTCACAACCCTAGCTAATCGGTCTAGCTACTCATATTCATGGATGAAATCAAAATATAAGATGAAATTAAAGCCATAAATGTTGATTACAAAGATAAAATCTAATATTAAAGATAGAATCTATGCTAAAGTTACTCAAAAAGGTAAAAGGTTTCTATCCACGAGCTCCCTAAAACATCGGATACCCTAAAAATGAGAAAAAGAAGTATTCATACACATCTGAAAATACTGGACAAAAATACCCCTACGGAGGTTCCGCTGTCAGCCAAAAACTAAGTGCCCCAGCAGAATAGCTTCTTCGGCCGCGCAATAATAAGTGCGAACCACGGTTCTACAATTGGAACTTCTCTGAACCACATTTCGGCTCCCAGCAAAATCTTGAGCGCCCTAGCGGAATTGGAAAGCGCTGCAACGGAATTATATCACTGACCGCGCTCTTGTGAAGGACCTATTTTGGCAACTCTCTGAACTTGATATTCCGCTCTCAACGGATTTCCATTGCGTCCGCGCTTTAGGTTTCGCGGCCTCGCAACAATAGCGCTGTCAGCGGTTCCACAAGGATCAAAATACAACTCTTTGAAACTCAATCCACGGCCGCCTCAGAATTCCGCTCTAGCGGAAAGTCTTTCGTTGTAGCGCAAAATTAGTGTTGTCACCGCTTTTGCTGAGTCCCTGAGTTGTGCAAGTTTGGCTTTTGTTTAAGTTTATATTGGCCTCTTTGCCTCAATTTGATCCAAAACCTACAAATAAGCATCTTGCATTAGTTTTCGGAAGTACCTTAGTGCATTTTTGCCCCAAAACCTAAGCAAAAGAGAGTAAATAGTAGGTAAAGATCCTTAGGTATAATCTCCCCAAACTTAAGTTTTTGCTTGTCCTCAGGCAAACAAGGAAAACTCCCACCTCCACAAGAAAAAGAAATAGTATTTCAGTTGTTCAAATGTAACTTCATTAAGCTTCAATTGGGACTAACAATTACCCTCAGCACAAATGCATTATTGACAACATTAAGCAATGATTTTCTTAGTTCCCAAGATCTAATGTGACACCAAAGCTTCAAGAGTTGACTCAATTCATCAAAGAGTTTCGCTCATATACTTTCCATGGGTTCATCTCACCTTATAGAGTGTACGCTCAGAACCGAGATTATCAAGAAGTGCACTCTTCACTCTCAAAAGAATGCTACAAGTCTGGCTCTAAGTACCTAGGCTTTCCCCTCGTGTAAATCACCACTAATGTATGCTCACTCAACTTGAAATCCTATAGGGCTTTAACAGGATGTAATGAAGGCTTTTTGGATCAAATTCTGGCATGATGAACTATGATAGATCATCTTTCCTTAAGCACTCCATTTTCACACTTTGTCTCGTGTTTTTCTTGACTCTTTGAGTCATTTTCTATTCCTTGGGAAACTTAGAGAGACTCATTGTCGCTCTTTATTTTATTTGAGGCTCATTTTTCTCCTTCTTTCATCATTCCAAGCCTTTTCAACATTGTTTCATTGAGTCCTTTCAACCTTTACTTTTCTTTTTGGCTTTTCAAACTTTTATTAGCCTTTCCTTTTTCAAAAATTCCTTTCATCACTTTGAATTTTCCTGTATCTCCCCCAAACTTATGATTTTGACTATTGTTCATCATGAGTGCTCAGGAAATAATGGGTGCCAAGAGAGGGTCATTATAGAACGAATGAAGGTTTGTAACGTTGTTTTTGAACAAACAGGCTTAGGATCAAAAGGGGTTGACTAAGGATACTATCATAATAGGCTATGGAAGTCTTTAATTTCAAAAGGGAATCAAGGAGAGCCTATAATCACTTCTCAAGTCGAGCTACGCTTAAAATTGCGCCTAGAAAAACACTTGGGGCAAGTTCTAGACTTTCTGGCACGACACTAGGGATATGAAATTCACAACCTCACCTCTCAAGACACAAGATCGTTAAAGAGCATAGAGTCAAGGGCCCACAATAGCCTCGGGTTAGATTGAAAACTCACATATGGCCACAAACACCATTTGACGACAGTTTTAGACAACTAAAGATTCTAAGGGTAACAACTAGAGTTAGACTCATCTACACTTTGTCTCTAACCATGAGGTCAAAGGTAAATATGGTGGTGCCAAGTGAACCTTACTCGAGTCACATTTATTGATTACTACGAAACAAAGAAAAAACAAAAACAAAACAAAAAACGGACTAAATCCCTTAAGAAAGTCGTCACACCATCCGTCGTAGGGAAGAAACACCCGGTTCACACCATTTCCACCCTTGGAAAGAACCGTGGCCTTAAGAAAACCAAGGGCTTATTGATTACAAAAAAGTAAAGAAGAAGCTATAAGTTCAAAATGAAGCTACTTAAAGAAACAAGAAGTTAAACTATAAAGGAAAATACTAAAAGAAGTTATAAAGTAAAGACACGGAAAGTAAAAATGAATATGTACAATAGGCGATTGAGACGAATATACATCAAAAGGGAATGAATATATACATGAGAAAGGAAACTTTATATACACACCAAAAATAAAAACAAACCATAAGTACGAAAATTAAGTACTAGAAATGCAAATAAAGAAAAGAAAAACAGTATTATGAGTTATTATAGACCAAAAATATATCTGAATGTCTGAATCACCAATAGAGGCCACCCCCCCCCCCCCCCCCCCCCAAATAAAGATTAGCATTGCCCTCAATGCTAAATGCAAAAAACTAGAGTAGGGAAGGGGATAGAGAGAAAGAGAGAACTCCCTAAGATGCCTCTATCTGCATAGGGGTCGGGTCAGCTGCAGTGGAAGGATCAGTGGAAATCACCAAAGCAGGGTCTTGTGGCTAGGAAGATGCCTCTCCCGCTGGCTCCTCTAGCTGGATCTCCATATCATCTGTACGGGGAATGACTCTTCTCCTCACTGGTGCTGAAGTAGCCTCCTGCTCAGGAACCTGTGATGTTTGAGCTACAGGGGCAGGCTCTCCTATGAGTAGATCAAGGGGGATGTCCCCCGCTGCTGTGAGTTTGGTTACTTCCTTCTTCAGCTCATCCTGAGTCTTCTTCATCGCATCTTGACTCTTCTTCAGCTCATCTTGACTCTTCTTCATTTTCTTCACTGACTTCCCCAAGGAATGGATTTCCTTCCCATGTGTTTCCAAGGTCTCCAAGATCTTCTTTTGGTTATCAAACAAACTCCTCAAGGTCTCCTCTAATGTTGGAGGCAACTGAATCTATGTTGGGGATGTCTAGGCTGCAACGGCAGTGGAATGGTCAGTTAACTTTGAAGAAACTACCTGCAACCAGTTGTTGATACCTGCCAATGCCTGAGTCACCCTCAGATCAGTATGAGGGTATGTGGAAGAGGAGGGCACTGATGCATGCACGGAAATAGATGGACCAGAGGGAGGCTCTGAGATGGCAGCAGTAGAGGACCCCTCAGCAACAGTCGAAGGCTCAGAAGCTGTGGGGGCGGAGGCTTTGCCTTGGCTTTGGGGTTGTATGGCCTCTTCAAGCTGTACCAGGAGAATGACAATTTAGGCTTCACCTTTATATAAAAATACCTTCTCTCAACTCCTTGATCCTAGAAGTACATAGTGAGGAAGTTCGGGAAGGGATAGGAATGCTCATTCTTCTGGATTGTTCTTTGGATCACCTTTGCCATGATATTCCCGACGTTGATCGGGAACCCTGCCATAATTGATCCCAAAATAAGAGCACGGGAGAGGGTCATGTCACTATCGTGCAAAGTGGGATCTATCCGGCTACACACAAATGTGGCCCAACCCTTAGCCTCAAAACTTAACGTGTTTCTGAATATAGTAGCTCCTGGTGTCAGCCATGCCGGAGTAGTCCCAGGAATAGCAATAATGGAGGCCAGCCATGGGCGAGCTAAATCACCTAATTCCACCTTCTCCAAGTAGAGGGTCTCATCTTCATGGTTGAACTCAACATAATCGTTAAGCGTCTCGCAATTGAACAATACTTTCTTGTTCCGAACTTAGGTCAGGTATTTGCCCTTTTTGATGTGGGCAACATTTGCATAGAATTCGTTTACCACATATTCATTGGCTTCTTGGACATTGATGGTGAAGAATTTCCACCCCACCCTTTGTTGAATTGTCTTTTGACGTTCGGGTTGTGGGGTAGAAGGCCCCTCTCAATGAATGGCCTCTCCAAGATAAGTGACCTCTAAGGCCACCACTCTCTAAACTTGTGATAAGCTGCTTCGGAGACGAAACGGCCCTGCTAAACTGCCGGATTGCGGGACCTGAGTAAACCCCCTGCTCGTGTTTGTGTATCACCACCCTACCATCATCTGGGGAATCATTAGAACTGTCAAGATTAACTAAAGCAGGTGTGGTGGATGGAACTGCTGCACCGGTGGCCTAAGGAGGTAAAGAATCACTAGACAAACACAAGCTATCTGAAGAGCCTGATGTTGTAGGCTCGTTGACATGACGCCTAGGTTGAGACTGTGCCTCTGCCTGGGCTGCACCACTATCCCCCTCCGATATCTCCCGTGAGGGGACATATTCACTTGGCTCTGAGGAGCCGAGAGTTGGCCTCCGGAGCATTATCTTGTTTCCTATTATCTTTCTTGGGCCTAGAGGTGCTGCTGGTTGTTTACCCCTACCACGACCCCGAGAAGAATCTCCCCTTCCGTGTTGTTTTTCCGAGGCACCTCTTGATCGGACCATTTTCTGCAAACAGAGCAATGAGAGATCACTAGTATATTGTATACAATTACCCAATAGAAGCACACGGGGTATGTGTTGCAAAGAATCAGAGTAGATGCACATAGTCAAAACCGTTGTCAACGGAAAAGGAACCGCTACAACTGAATGGTCACCACTGCCAGAAGAAAAATGACAGCTACAGCGGAATGGTGGGGATCTGACTACCTACTTTCTGTAGTTGGAAACCGCTGAGTGCGGAAAAATGAGCGCGGCCGCAGAAGTCTCATCGCTATAGCGGAAAAACAAACGCGACCGCGAAATTGTTTTGGCCATCCTCTGAATCTCAATTCCACTGTCAGCGGAATATTGGCCACTGCAACAGAAATGTATGCTCAGACAGTCTACTGAAACAACAATCCGCAGACCGCAAATTTTTGGTTTACTGTAGCAGAATTCAAATTAGATGCGCACTAACAGCTTTTTCACGAACTAGGGTTGAACAATCTTACAAAATTAGGCATTAATTACTTAAAATTGAACACCCTAGACCCCATTAGGAAACAAAAATTCACTACCCATTAATTATAACCACTTGCTGAAACATGCTCAAGAATTAGGTCTACAATATCCCATTTAAGAAGGAAAAATGAAGAAGAAAAAAAACAAAGAGATGAAAATCTACAATTAGAATCAAGAATTTGAACATACCAATGTTATATTTGATGTAGGATGCAAACTTGCTAGATGGGTGGAGCTTAGATGCACAGTGAAAGCTAATATGAACAGTGAAAGGGGGATCTGAGATGGTAAAGTGAGAAAAGAGTAAAAGAATGAGGTCCCCCTATATTTATACTGAACTCTAGGACCCACACCGACTTGCCTAGCGCGGAAGCGGAATTTTACCGCTTATCGCGCTTTTTGCCTTTAGAAGAACTGATGCTAGAACAATTTCACTGTTAGAAAAATTTTGACCACTACAGCGGAATCTGGCCTCTAATAGTGGAATGTTGGACGCTACAGTGGAGTGAACTTCATAGAGTTGGAATTTTGTGGTCCATCATTCTGCGTTCGCAGGAGTAATCCGCCTCGGCTTAGTTGAAACCGCTGACCGCAAAATTTTGAACGCGGCAGCAGTTTCGTGCATCCTTAGCTCATTTTCCAGAATAATGTCTTGCACTACATTAAACAAGTCCTACACAAATCTCACAAATAGGTTAGTTCAAGAAAATCTAATCTAAGAAGAAGAAACAAAGAAGATATAAAAAGCACTTGGGTTGCCTCCCAAGAAGCGCTTGATTTAACGTCGCGGCATGATGCAGGTTACCATGATCAATTGAACTTCAACAAAGCCACCACCTGGCTATCCTCAAACTTCCCCAAGTAGTTCTTGACACGATGCCCATTCACACGAAAAATTTCACCATTTTTGTTCTTTAGATCAAGGGCACAAAAAGGTGTGACCAACACCACCTCGAAGAGACCACTCCATTTTTATTTGAGCTTGCCCGGAAAAAGATGCAACTGAGAGTTGAAGAGTAGTACCCAATCGCCCACTTTGAATTCCCGGTTCTTGGCATACTTGTCATGCAAATACTTCATTTTCTCCTTATACAATGAAAAACTTGAGTAAGCATGAAACCTAAATTCATCAAGCTCATTGAGATGATCAACACGGAGATTTGCTGCAGTGTCCCAATCAAGATTCAACCTTTTCAAGGCCCATAATTCCTTGTGCTCCAGCTCAACCGGCAAGTGGCATGATTTACCATACACCAACCGGTACAGGGACATACCGATCGGGGTCTTGAATGCAGTCCAATACGTCCATAGTGCGTTATCAAGCTTTCTTGACCAATCGGTCCTATTGGCATTCACAGTCTTGGACATGATGTTCTTGATTTCCCGATTTGAAACTTCAACTTGCCCACTAGCTTAAGGATGGTAAGGAGTGGAGACTTTGTGATTTACCCCATATTTAGCAAGCAACGTATCAAAAT
The DNA here is from genome assembly GCA_005239495.1 of Nicotiana undulata. NCBI lineage: Eukaryota > Viridiplantae > Streptophyta > Magnoliopsida > Solanales > Solanaceae > Nicotiana > Nicotiana undulata. The sequence continues at coordinate 17,727 of ML281756.1, forward strand.
CCCTATTACCAAAATGAGACCCTCTGTCACTTATGATTGCCCGAGGTGTCCCAAACCGTGTGAAAATGTTCTTCTTGAGAAACGTAACTACACTCTAGGATTCATTATTTGGCAAAGACACGGCCTCGACCCATTTTGAGACATAATCAACTGCCACAAGAATGTAGGTATTACCACACGAACTAACAAAATGTCCCATGAAGTCTATGCCACACACATCAAATATGTCAACTTCAAGGATCGTTGTGAGGGGAATTTCATCCTTCTTTGATATGGCACCCGCTCTTTGACACTCGTCACACCTCTTCACCAATTCACTCGCATATTTATACAAAGTTGGTCAATAAAACCCAGAACTGAAAACTTTAGAAGCTGTCCTTGCCCCACCGTGATGACCACCGTAGGGTGTGGAATGACAAGAATCAAGAATGGTCATTTGTTCTTCCTCGGGGACACACCGGCGAATCACTCCATAATTGCAAGTTTTAAACAAGTGCGGCTCATCCCAATAGTAATCCAAGTTTTCCCATCTAAGCTTGTTCCTTTGGTTAGAAGAGATCTCACACGGAACAATTCTGGAAACAAGAAAATTAACGACGTCTGCAAACCAAGGCATGTCATGCATGGAGACCGAAAATCGATGCTCATCCGTAAAGGCATCATTAATCTCAAGACCGTCTGTTGGCCTTCCTTGCTCCTCTAACCGAGACAAATGATCGGCAGCTTGATTTTCGCTCCCCTTTCTATCAACAATTTCAAGATCAAATTCCTGGAGCAACAAGATCCACCTCATAAGCCTAGCTTTGGAATCCTTCTTCGTCATCAAGTACGGGAGCGCCGCGTGATCGGTGTGAACAATCACCTTGGCTCCCATGAGATAGGGCCTAAATATTTCCATTACAAACACAATAGCCAACAATTCCTTTTCCGTGACGGTATAGTTAACTTGGGCGTCATTCATGGTTTTGCTTGCATAATATACGGGATGAAATATCTTTTTCACCCATTGTCCCAAGACCTCTCCCGCCGCCACGTCACTTGAGTTACACATGAGCTCAAAGGGAGAGCTCTAATTTTGTGTGGTGATGATAGGAGTGGTAGTTACTTATACTTCAACAACTCAAAGGCTTTCATACATTCCTCATTGAACTCAAACTTGGCGTCCTTCTCCAAAACTTGCATAGGGGATTTACCACTTTTGAAAAATCTTTAATGAATCTCCGTTAAAATCCCGCATGCCCAAGGAAACATCAGATACCCTTGACGGAAGTCGGAGGAGGAAACTTGGAGATAACCTCGATCTTGGTTTTTTCCACTTCAATGACATCTTTTGAGATTTTATGGCAGAGGAAAAATGCCCTCCTCGACCATGAAATAGTGTTTCTCCCAATTCAATACAAGGTTGGTTTCTTCACACCGGGAGAGAAATTTATCACGATTTTGCAAACACTCCTCAAATGAGTCCCCACCACACTGAAGCCGTCCATGAAGACTTCCAGGAAGTCCTCCACCATGTCCTTGAAAATTGCCATCATGCACCGCTGGAATATGGCGGGTGCATTGCACAGCCTGAATGGCATCCTAGAAAAAGCAAATGTCTCGTACGGGGCAGGTGAATGTTGTTTTCTCCTGATCTTCTGGGAGTATAAGTATCTGGTTGTAGCATGAATACCCATCCAAGAAACAATAGAAGGCCTGCCAAGCAAGTCTGTCAAGCATCTGATCCAAAAATGGCAATGGAAAGTGATCCTTTCGTGTCTCTTTGTTCAGTTTCCTGTAGTCCATACATACCCTCTAGTGAGTCACGGTCAGAGTGGAAATCATCTCATTCTTTTCATTTTTCACCATGGTAATGCCATCCTTTTTCAGAACACACAGCACTGGTGAAGTTTAAGCACTATCAGAGATTGGATAAATAACCCCAGCATCAAGCCACTTGATGATCTCCTTTTTGACCACCTCCTGCATTGCCTCGTTCAACCTCCATTGATGCTCTATGGATGGTTTTGCATCAACTTCAAGAATGATTTTTTGCATGCATAAGGCGGGGCTTATGCCCCGAATATCAGCTAGGGTCCATCTGATTGCCTTCTTTCTCCTTTGGATCACTTCAAGAGTTGAGTTTACCTGCACTTGGGTGAAGCGAGCAGAAAGTATAACAGGTGAAGTATAAGCAGGGCCTAAGAATTCATACCTGAGGTGTGGTGGAAGAGGATTCAACTCCAAGGTTGGTGGCTCCTCGATTGAGGGCTTTGTCGGTGGAGTCTTCTGATTTTCCAAATCCAAAGATAGCTTGCGGGGTCCATAAGAATAGGATCCCATGCCTTGAAATGCATTAGTACACTCAATCAAGCAATCAGTCACAACATCCTCATGGTTCAATAAAATCGCTTCCATGGGATCTTCCACATTGATCATCGAGCTTGTCTCATCAATTATCACCTCGATGACTAGATCCATAAAAGAGCACACCTCCGTACTATTTGGTTGTCGCATCAATTTGCATACATGGAAAACGACCTTTTCATCACCCACTTGGAAGGTGAGCTCACCGGCTTCCACATCTACCAAAGCCTTCCCCGTTGCTAGGAAAGGTCTGCCCAAGATAATCGGCACCTCATAGTCAACTTCACAATCCAATATCACAAAATTTGCAAGCAAGATGAATTTGTCGACTCAAACCAAGACATCATCAATGATACCCAACGATCTTCATTGTTCTATCCTCCATTTGAAGACTCATCGAAGTTGCTCTTGGTTGGCCAATTCCCAAAGTTTTAAAGACAGAGTAAGGCATCAAATTGATACTAGCACCCAAGTCACATAATGCCTTTGCAAAGTCTGCACTACCAATGGTACAAGGGATAGTTAATGCTCAGGGATCCTCTAGCTTTGGTGTCATTGAGTGCACAATTGCACTAACTTGGTGGGTCATATTGATTGTCTCGCACTCCATGGATCTCTTTTTTTCACCAAGTCTTTCATAAACTTGGTGTACCCGGGCATTTGTTCAAGAGCCTCAACTAATGGTACGTTGATAGACAAACTCTTCATCATTTCTATGAACTTCTTGAACTGATTCTCATTCTTCTGCTTTGCCAATATTTGAGGATAGGGAGGAGGAGGCCTAGGCAATGGGGCCTTGGCTTTTGGCACAGCCGGCTCAGGTATGTCAATTACGTGTTCCCTAGACAGGTTCACGTCATTTTGTGTTTCCTCCTCATTGTCATTAATCTCAATCCTCACTTCACCATTCATCGGTTCTTCAATCACTTGCTCTACCTCAATAGGAACATCATCTTGTTGCATTTCATCAGCACATACAACCCTCATTTTCTTGGAAGAACTAGCTTCACCACCTCGACCACTCTTTGTGGTGCATGTCTGGTGTTGTTGTTGTTCCCACCCTTTGGGTTCACCATCGTGTCACTAGGTAGTGCCTCCTTAGGGTGAGTGTTCAAAGCCTGCAATATTTTCCCCATTTGGACCTCAAGATTGCAGATGGAGGTAGTGCGGAGGAAATTTGAGAATCTGAATCCGCATTCCGCTCCATCATTTGAATAAACATTTGCTCAATTCGGCCATATCATTTCCTGAAGAACTTTGACCTTAGGATTGATACGGGGTATATTATTGGGTTGTTGATACATCAGGGGACTTTGAAATCCCAACCCCCGATTTTCGTTCCACCCCAATTGTTATTATTATTCCCGTTCCAATTGTTGTTGTTGCCTCCCCATTGTTGATTGTTGTTCTGCCAGTTGTTAAAGTTGTTATTGTTGTTCCAGTTTCCTTGCCCTTTATTGTTCCAATTTTGTTTGTTCCCTTGATATCTCCATTGTTGGTTTGGAGCATTGTTCCTTTGTCCTTGGAAATTGTTTGCATACATCTAATCCTCATTTGGATCATCATTGTTGTATCCACTCACACCTTGCTCACATTGATCATTGTTGCTTTGCATCTGTTGGTTACGTTTCCTTCGCATGTTGACCAATAGATTGACCCCCTCCATTGCATGTACTTGCTTTGGTCCTTGGATTTGCTAAAGTTGTGCCTTGGCAAGTTAGTTCATAGTCGTTGTTAACTCAACAATGGCTTGACCATGATCTTGAAGTTCTTTATGGAGGTTGATCACACTTGGGGAACCTTGGGGCACATTAGCCCGACTTTTCCATGCTGACGAAGTGTCAACCATTATCACATGCTACGTCATAAGAAAACTTCATGAAATTTCCCCCAGCCAGTTTGTTGACCACACACTGATTGGTCGTGTTAATGCCCTGATAAAATGTTTGTTGAATCATAGCATCGGTCATGTCATTGGAGGGGCACTCCTTGACCATTGTTCTGTATCGCTCCCAAATATCATGGAGGGGCTCATTTGGTTCCTGCTTGAATATCAATATTTCATCCCTCAAAGCTCCCATGTGTTCAGGAGAGAAAAACTTGTTAATAAACTTATCCGCCAACTAATCCCACGTAGTGATAGAATGATTGGGAGTCGTTCAATCCAATCCAGTGCGTTCCCTCGGAGAGAGAAAGGGAATAGTCTGAGCCTCAAAGCATCCACCGACACAGTTGTTTGCTTGCTACTCCAATAGGTATCCAGGAATCCTTTAAGATGTTTGTAAGCATTCTGATGGGGAGCACCTGTGAAATATCGTCGCTGCTCCAATTGTGTCAACATGACATTAGTGATTTGAAAATTCCCTGCCCAGATTCGGGGTGGGACAATAGCACTCACATATCCTTCATTTGGAAGAACACGAGGAACAACTCTAGGAGGAGGCGGGGGAGGGTCTAGAATATTTGCATTGGCCTGGCGGCCTCTTCTATTAGCTTGAGGTACTATATGCAACTCCTCTTCCACATCCTCCCCCTGTATTTCATTACCTAGAGGATCAACCATGTGTACCTGTAGAGATTGAAACACACAAATTAATAAAATAGAAGGAAAGAAAACCAATCTACAGCACTAACCAAATAGGTAGCCAACATTGTTTTAACTCTCTGGCAACGGCGCCAAAAAGTGATCGGAATCCCACCTATACCACTATAGAATGGCATGGCAAGGTCGATGTAGCTTTTACCCGATAGGATCGAGATCGAAATCCACATGGAGTTAGATAGTTGGAGTTGAGTTCCTATTCGACTTAGCAGCGTGTATTGTTCTTAATTACTCTTCTAAACATGGGGTGATTTGATTCTATACTAGTGTTAATACTAAAGATTACTACTATCAAGCTAACTACAATATTTTTGTGAGATTTTATCAAGTATTAAAGGGCACTAGGGATGTAACTCACCCCTAGGCGAGTATCTAATGGGGTCTAGAATCTTAGATAAACTCGTTGGTCATGGGCTCGTGGTATAACCTCACACTCCATTACTCACCCTATACCTCTCGGTAGTTTGGGTGACTTTTCCCGAATTGGCTTCCTCAAGCCTAATTGGGTGTTTCAACATAGCAAGTGAAATTGGCTCAAGTCGGGTATTACTATCTCTAGGTTCTACCCTTTAATTGGGGCTATCAATCTTTGAGTTCACCCCAATTCCTTATTAGCCTATTTTTCCTAGACATGTGGCATCTCTCTCAAGAACAAACCTAGTCAAAAAGGCATGAATCAATGTTTTCAACCACTAACTCGATAGATTAAGCATGAAATAGACTAAATACCACAGACCCAACAACAAGTAGACCCTAAAATTGAAGACCCATTAGATACCCACACTAGGGTTGGGTCACAACCCTAGCTCACGGGTCTAGCTACTCATATTCATGGATGAAATCAAAATAGAAGATGAAAGATGAAAAGGCGAACGGTCGTATATCGTAATATAATATAAAAAGGTCCATGAGAGAAAGCCTAGCCCTATTAAAGTCATAAATATTGATTACAAAGATAAAATCTAATATTAAAGATAGAATCTATGCTAAAGTTACTCAAAAAGGTAAAAGGCTGCTATCCACGAGCTCCCTAAAACATCTGATACCCTAAAAATGAGAAAAAGAAGTATTTATACAACACTGAAAATACTGGACAAAAATGCCCTTACAGAGGTTCCGCTATCAGCGGAAAACTAAGTGCCCCAGCAGAATAGCTTCCGCGGCTGCGCAATAATAAGCGCAGACCGCAGTTCTTTAATTGTCACTTCTCTGAACCACATTTCAGCTCCCAGCAAAATCTTGAGCGCCCTAGCGGAATTGGAAAGCGTGGCAGCAGAATTTAATCACTGACCGCGCTCTTGTGAAGGACCTCTTTTGGAAACTCTCTGAACTTGATATTCCGCTCTCAAGGGATTTCCCATTGCGGCCACGCTTTCGGTTTCGCGGTCGGGCAATAATAGCGCTGTCAGCGGTTCCACAAGGGCCAAAATACAACTCTCTAAAACTGAATCCGCGGCTGCCCTCAGAATTCCGCTCTAGTAGAAAGTCTTCTGCTGCAGTGCAAAAATAGTGTTGTCAGCGCTTTTGCTGAGGCTCTGAGCTATGCAAGTTTGGCTCCTGTTTAAGTTAATTTTGGCCTATTTGCCTCAATTTGATCCAAAACCTGCAAATAAGCATCTCGCATTAGTTTTCGGGAGTACCTTAGTACATTTTTTCCCAAAACCTAAGCAAAAGAGAGTAAATAGTAGTCAAAAAATCCCTAGTTATCAGTGTCTATTATTTCTGATCGAGGTACGCAGTTCACCTCGCACATCTGGAGGGCAGTATAGCGTGAGTTAGGCGCGCGGGTTGAGTTGAGCTCATCGTTTCATCCTCAGACGGACGGACAGTTCGAGCGCACTATTCAAATATTGTAGGATTGTGGGATGAGTTTTTGCCCCTTGTAGAGTTTTCCTACAACAACAGTTACCAGTCGAGCATTCAGATGGCTCCCATTGAGGCATTATACGGTAGGCGGTACCGGTCGTCAGTTAGGTGGTTTGAGCCGGGGGAGGCTCGGTTGTTGGGCACAAATCTAGTACAAAATACATTGGATAAGGTCAACATTATTCAGGATCGACATCGTACAACTCAGTCCAGGCAGAAGAGTTATGCTGAAGAGTTATGCTGACCGTAGAGTTCGTGATGTTGAATTCATGGTGGGTGAGAGAGTGTTGCTCCGGGTATCACCTATGAAGGGTGCCATGAGGTTTGGAAAGAAGGGCAAGCTGAGCCGTAGATATATCAGACCTTTTGAGATTCTTGTGAGAGTGTGAGAGGTGGCTTACAAGCTTGCGTTTCCTTCGGGGTTATCAGCAGCTCATCCGGTGTTCCAAGTGTCCATGCTCCGGAAGTATCATCGCGATCTGTCCCACGTGTTAGATTTCAGCTTTGTCCAGTTGGACAAGGATTTGACTTATGAGGAGGAGCCGGTGGCCATTCTAGCCCAGCAGGTTCATTAGTTGAGGTCGAAGAGTTATCCTTCAGTCCGAGTGCAGTGGAGAGGTCAGCCCGTTGAGGTAGCTATTTGAATGTGATGACCCGATAGGTCATCTCCTGTTATGAAACCTAATTCTATTATCCAAAGCCTTAAAAATCATTTTTAGCCTTCCTCTATATGCGTGAACAGTCCGGGTGTCTTTTCGGAAAGCTTTTATGTTAAAAATTGTGAAAAGTAACGATTTTTACCCAAAGCTTCATTTGAGTTGACTTCGGTCAATATTTTTAGTCACGTACCCGGATTCATATTTTGACAATCCTGATGGGTCCGCACTGTAATTTGAGACTTGGGCGTATGACCGTAATCGAATTCGGAAGTCCCTAGCCCGAATATCGGACTTTGTCGATATTTAGAAGTTAAAGACTTAATGAATTTGAAATGTTTGGCCAAAGTTTGACTTTTTCAATAACAGGTTCGTCTTTTGGTTCCGGAACCCGATATATGTCCAATACCATATTTATGACTTTTCTATGAAAGTTGATAAAAATGGAGTTGGTTTGACGTGATTCGGACATCCGGATGTGAAAATAGAAGTTTCAAAGTTTTCTTGAAAATTTCATTTGATTTCGTGTTCAATTCGTAGTTCTAGGTGTTATTTTGGCGATTTGATCGCGAGATCATGTTCGTATGATGTTTTAGACTTGTGTGTATGTTTGTTTTGGAGTCCCAAGGGCTGGGGTGAGTTTCGAATTGTCTACGGAGTGAAAACTGGACTTAGAACATTGCTGGTGTTTCAATTTCTGGTGTAAGACTCTAATCTCGCAAATGCAAGATCAGGCATCGCATTTGCGACCTCTGCAGGTTCCGCATTTGCGAGCTATTTCTCACATTTGCGAAGAATAGCTGGGCCTCATTTCTTTCGTATTATCGAACATTATCTCGCATTTGCGATGGGAGCTAGGGTGAAGGGCGTACTCTTTGCTTTTGCGATCACTGGGTCGCATTTGTGGTCTTGCCTAAGTTCGCATTTGCGAACTATCATTCGCATTTTCCAAGAATGCAGAAATGTGATGTTCTCGCATTTGCGATGAAAACTTTGTATTTGCGGGCTTCACATTTGTGAAGCCCAGGTCGCAAATGCAACATATGCAGCTGAAGAAATAAGACTTAGATGGGATTTTTGATTCATTCTTCAAATTTTCAAACCCTAGAAACACAAGAGGCGATTTTTCAAAGAAAACTTCTTCCCCAAATCATTGGTAAGTGATCTTAAACTAATTTCTTTCGATCTTCCACTGCTTTTTCCTAAGATTCAACCTTAATCTAAAGTTTTCATGGTGGAATTGGGGGTTTTGGGGTAGAAACTAGGGATTTGCTAAATTGGGGATTTAGACCTCAAATTGAGGTCGGATTCCAAAATAAATTACATAACCGGGCTCAGGGGTTAATGGGTAATCGGGTTTTGGTCCGAATTACGGGTTTTGACTAAGCGGGTCGGGGTGTTGACGTTTATTGACTTTTTCAAAAATGGGCTAAATTGAATTCTTTACAATCGTGGGTAGTTCCTAAGGCTTAAATTTAATTGTTTGATTTGTAATTTGCTAGATTTTATCGGTTCGGAGGCGTGTGTGAAAGGAAAAGCCGTGGTTGAGCTTTGAGTTTGGGACGTTGGAGTGAGGTAAGTGTCGTGGTTAACATTGTCTTGAGGAAATAGGAATTGTTTGCCTAATTTCTTCTTGTTTAATTGTTGGGAACAACGTATATGTGAGCTGACGAGAACCTATGCGTTGTAGTCGGGTTAAAGCATGCAGGTGGGGTTTAGTTTCTTGCAATTATAGCTTCCTTTGTTCATATTATCCATGTTTAGACTAGTATTGGTAACTCCACCACTTTTATCATGTTTACGAATTATTTGGTGATATTTGAATATTGATTTCGAAGTTGAGGTTGACATTTTGGAACCAAATGTGAAAGTAAGACTTGTAGTTGTTATTTTATCTCCCTATTGTGCCTTGTTCATTGCATTATTGTAAAGGAGAGTGTTAATGCACGAAGGGAGATGTCGTGTTGTTTCTATTGACTTTATGTGAGGTTGAGAGTGTTATTGCATGAAGGGTGATGTTGTGCCATATTGTGAGTGTAATGCACGAAGGGTGATGTCATGCCATGTTATGAGAATTAATGCACGTAGGGTGATGCCGTGTCGTTTCTATTAATTTCATGGTGAGGATGAGTGTAAAAGCACGAATAGTGATGCCATGCATTTTTTCCTTTACCGTGTTCACTGTTTTCTATTGACTCATAGTATATTGGTTGCTCAGGTTATCTTTCTGCTATAGTTCTTTATCTCGTATCCCCCCCCNATCAAATTGTACAGGTTTGATTTGTAGGTGTCTTGTCTTATCCTCATCACTACTTCGTCGATGTTAGGCTCGACACTTCCCAATACATGGGGTCGGTTGTACTGATACTGCACTCTGCACTTTCTGTGCAGATTTTGGTACCGGCTCTGGTTGATTGAGAGTTGGTTGTCGGGTTTGCTATCAGGAAACCCAAGGTATATCTGTCGGCGTCACCCTGGAGTCTCTTCTTAGCTTTATCATTTACTGTTTTTCTACTTAGAAACAATGTACTTTCCCTTCTTCAGACTCTGGTTGTAGCAATCTTAGTAGTTCGTAAATTGTGACTCCAGGACCGGGTGGTTGTAAATGTTGAAGTCATTATATTATTCTGTATTTGATGTATTTCATCTTAGTTATTGCTTTTGTTGACTAAATTGAATAAGGTTTAGCTTAAAAATACTTTAATGTTACTCTAGCAAGTGGAATGTTATGTACCATCACGGTGCTGACGGTGAGAATTGCGGGTCGTGACAGTTTCAGTTTGATTTTTCAGTTAAAACCAAATCAAACCAAACCAATTATGGTCGGGCTTTTCCAACGCCAAACCAAATCAAACCGAACCATAGTCCGATTTGTTTTTCTCGATTTGACTCGAATTATCGGTTTGGTGTGATTTGTTAGTTTCCTTTGTACACCCCTACCAGTGATAATGGCGGAAACAAAAAGAAGAAAAGGAAAAAGAGAAAGTAGACAAATACAGAAAATCATAAAAATATAAAAAGTAGAAATAAAAAACGGTTAGGATTAGACTAAACACAATTAATTAGGTGTAATTAGATGTAACATCCAATGGGAAAATGACAATTATACCCGTTTCTCACACGCCTTAAGAAGGTGAAGTAAATTCTTTTGCTAGGTCACCTTTACTGTATTAGTTCCATTATATGAACTAAGAATAAGGTTATTAGGTCACCCATAAAATTGAGGTGTATCAATAATGTTTAGGACAAATTAATGGGGCAATTACTTATGAATTCCTAATTTCTTTTATTTGTTATGTGTACAACTAACAAGTCCTGAACAAGTGTTTCCTTTTGATAGTTTGGTGGGGTGTCTGCCTTTCTGGATAAGCATCGTAGATTATCAATTGACCATATTTTGTATAATATATACTCCTAACTAATATTCTTCAATGTCTACTTTCTCTTTCCTTGATTGATCATAGCTTAGAGCAGAAAATACTTATTTATATCCCTTGTTTACACCAAACTTTATCACTTTATCATAGTTAAGTGATAAATTAAATATACATGTCACACTCATTTTTTTCGAAACTAAACTTAACCTTCTATTAAATAATAAAAAGATTTTGTAAAGTTTGAAAAGGTTTTTAATTATGAAAGTGACAAAAAATTGTGTTCAAAAGGATTAACTCAGAGTCGCCACCTGACTTTGGTTTCGGTGTGTCAGGTCACCGGTTTTTTTAAATAATTTTTTTTCCTTTTTAAACACTTGGACTCCAAAACTAAGTCCGCACCAGAGATTCGGGTAAGGGGGTTCATTTGACTCGGGGAGAAGGTGTTAGGCATTCCCCGAGTCCCGTAACTACTACGGATGCGTACTGGATCAAGTTGGCTTTAAAAATATCCGAATTGAGGTCAAAACACACACAAAAGAAAAATAAACACAAAGGAGGCTCGAGGTCACCCCCACCTAATGAAAGAAAAAAAAAAGTAAAGTAAAATCCTAAATACTAAATGTAAATAAAGTTCTTCGAGGCATTCCCCGAAATAAAATATATACAAATCCTTTGGGGCGTTCCCAGAAAAATGAACTAAGGAACGACTTATTACCTCAACTGAAAGGAAAAACACCTAAACTTTGCCTACCCAGGTGATCGGCGTAAATATGCTTCTAGGCTCTAGCGGGGTCAAAAAAATAAAATAAAATAAAACAGAATATTCATTCTTTGAAGTTTAATTTCATTCATTTAAACCCAACATCCCCTGGCCTAATCAGACAATTCATCATTCTTGATATTTAATTAATATAAGCCATTCATTATTACTGATTAACCAAATGTTCTTTCAAACCACAAAATCAAAGTGGAAATTAATCAAAGTTATCCAAATAACAAACGACCTCATAGGAGCAGGGACATCACAGGAGCAGAGAAACAAAAATTATAGTGGTTTCAAATAGATTAATATCACATTGTGAATCTGATAGTATCAAGAAAACATTAGGGGAAGACACGGACCTTGATAGTGAAGTTGTTCTATTAATTGGAATGAGAAAAGTCAGCTACAAGTTGACTCCGAAATCCAACGGGAATCAGCAACAAGGAGTCAAGAACGTGAACCGCGAACCACGAGCTTGACGGACAGCTCAAACCAAACTCAGCTTAGACTCCATTTTTGAAGCTACATTCAGAATTAGATCGAAGAAGTAGAATATTTGTTTGACGGGCAATGACAAGCAAGATAATTGAGGAACGAAACCCCGATAAATTAATATTTTCAGAAACTCTTAAACGTTTCTAACTATTCTGGACTCATGCGATTAAAAGCAAATGGAAGTCGCCGGAATATTGAGATTTACTGGCGAGAATTGGACGGAATCTGATTCCTCGCAGAAGAATTCAGATGCAAAAAGGTTGAAAGAGGTTGTGGGTGGTGCTGCTGTCTCCGGCGAGTTATGAGCGGTGGGAGCCGGCGGATAGCAGCTGCTCTTGGTTGATGGAGGTTGAGGGTGAGGGTTGGTTTTTGTTGTTCTCAAGCGAAGGGGATGACGGCTGCTTTGGAGAGGAGGCGGATGGGGGGTGTCTAGTTGCTTGAGGTCGTTTGTGAGGGGGGTGGCGGCGGATTGGTTCTTGGAGGGTGTGGTGGGCGACGGTTTGGTGGTTGTTGAAGGGGTGGCCGGCGGCGGCTGGGCATGGGTATTTGGCGGCTGATGTTGTTGTTCTTTTTAGGGTTTCTCTTTGTGTGTAAGGTTAAGGGTTAGGTTGAAGATAACCTAGGTTTTTCTAATTAAAGAGGAGGGGAGGTGGGCTAGGTCTTATTGGGCTTTAAAATTAGGCTAAATTTTATAAAAATTGGACTAAGAAAAAGTCTTAATTCAATTCTAAAATAATATAAAATATTTATAAGAAGATATAAAAATAATTCTTAATTGATTTTAATAAATTATTATATTTAAAATAAAACTAAAAATTAAAGTTGAAACTATTTTTGATATTTTTTAAAGATTTTATTAAAATAAAATAGGTTCAAAGTAATATATCCTTCTAAAAATACCTAATACGTGAATTAAATAGAGAAATATGGAACTATTTTTGTAATTTTTAATTTTTGTGCTGAAAATAAAGTAAAAGAGTCAAAACTAGTAAAAATAGTGATATTAGGCCTACACTAAATATTTAAATGCTAAAATGTATAATATCTTGGAGAGGGTCAAAGTGTACATGTCTATAGTTGCCCCTCTTTGACTGGAAACACGAAAAGTTTTCAGGCAAAGAACGACTAGACAAATTTTTTGACCCTACCCTTATTCGGAGAGACCAAAAACTAAAAGAAAAAAGAATGTGACCGAGCCCTGGTGTCTGAGCTGCCTACATATCCTTGGCTATAAAGGAATCAGGCCACATGTAGTTCAGAAGTAGGAGCAGTGATGGAGTATACCGAGGTGGAGAGCCGAGCGAGGTGTCGTCGAGGTTCCGGTCCGCGGTTCCTGTCTTTACATGATAATAAAACCAAATGGAAAAATAAAAATTACAAGAAAAACTACAAAATCATGTCTATTTTTCGTCTTTGAATCTTCTACAGTCTTGTTGTGCATCTCGAACTATTGGCTCTCATTCTTGAGGCGAGCTTCTGCTACTTCTGACTTGAATTGAAATTTGAAATGACTTCCCTCGTTAACCAGGTGGGCGCCTGCTACTAACTTAAAACTTGAAATGGATTCCCTCGTTCTCCAGGTGGGCGCCTGCTACTAACTTAAAACTTGAAATGGATTCCCTCGTTCTCCAGGTGGGCGCCTGATGACTTAACTTGAAATAAATTCCGAAACGAATTCCCTCATTCTCCAGGTGGGTGCCTGCAATCAAAATAACAAAACAAACAAAATTTTCTGCCTCAGTTTGCACTAGAAGATTTGTGAGTTGTTAGAAAAATCGTAAATCACCTACGCTATTGATGCAACGATGAGAGTAAATCTAAAGACTCGACTAGTTTTAAATCCAGACTTCCCTTTTTGTTTTAATTATTATCCTAGAAGAAAATTCATCAGACTAGGCTTTCTTATCTTAGGAGAAAAGTTCATCAGACTAAGACATATATCCTAGGAGAAAGTTCATCAGACTAAGACTTTTTGTTTGTTATCTTAGGAGAAAAATTCATCAGACTAAGATTTTGATCCTAGGAGAAAGTTCATCAGACTAAGACTTTTTGTTTGTTATCTTAGGAGAAAGATTCATCAGACTAGGATTTTGATCCTAGGAGAAAGTTCATCAGACTAGGTCTTCTATCTTAGGAGAAAGATTCATCAGACTAAGATTTCGATCCTAGGAGAAAATTCATCAGACTAGGTCTTTTTGTTATCTTAGGAGAAAGATTCATCAGACTAAGATTTTGATCCTAGGAAAAAGTTCATCAGACTAGGTATTCTATCTTAGGAGAAAGATTCGTAACACTAAGATTTCGATCCTAGGAGAAAGTTCATCGGACTAGGTCCTTTTTTGTTATCTTAGGAGAAATATTCATCAGACTAAGATTTTGATCTTAGGAGAAAATTCATCAGACTAGGTCTTTTTTTTTATCTTAGGAGAAAGATTCATCAGACTAAGATTTCTATCCTAGGAGAAAAATCATCAGACTAGGTTTTCTTTCTTAGGAGAAAAAGTTATCGGACTAAGATTTGATCCTAGGAGAAAGTTCATCAGACTAGGTCTTTTAGTTTGTTATCTTAGGAGAAAGATTCATCAGACTAAGATTTCTATTGAGTGGAAAATCTATCAGACTAGGACTTTTTATCCTAGGAGGAAAAATGTGAAGAGCAATGGCAACATTTTATGCATACTAGCAAGACAGATAAATGCAAAGATTTGAGAAACTTCCCTTTGTCGGCTCTTCTCTTTTTCTTTTTCTTTTTTGTTTGGTTTTTAACCAACTTACTTGCACTGCTTTATCCCTGTTTCAAACAAATAAAACTTGTGAGTTTAAAATGTGGTGGTTAGTTTGTGGCCTTGACTACGAGGCGATTTCTCTTGCACTTATCACGATCTACTTGAATTTAAACTTGGAAGACATTGCTTGTTATGGGCCGACCGTTTTTCCGAGCAACACTTATCACAAGAATATTCCTGATTTGTTAAAGTTAGATACCTTATGCCCGATGCATTGCACTCGTGTTCTAGCATTCACCAAATCTTTGCATTTTATATCAATCCCAAAGAACATCTATTATCACCAACTAAGTGTACACACTAATCTCATGTGTTTTATGCCATTTTGATGTGCTTTCCAGACTCGGCTTTGTGATTAAAAGGCTGGTAAAAGATTTTTAAGTCATTTCTCACTTGTTTCAATAAAAACAGACTCAAAAGGAACTCGAACAAAACATGAGGAACAAAATAAAGAGAAAATGAGAAGAGATGATATTTAACAAGAAAATTTTACCCAAGAAAAAGAACAAAGTAGAAACTAATTTGATTTGAAAGCCATCTCCACTGACCATGAGATGCATTTTGGATTAAGCGGCCTGATCTTTCAAACGAGTCTAATCTTCAACTCTTGTTATGCCTCTAAGTTGTGAAACTGGGCTTCAGTGCTCCAATTGTCCTATTTGATCCATAATCCTCAGTCGACTTGTAGTGCCCTGAAGGGTTTTCACCATCAAGTCTCTCTCATTTTGCTCTTTTTTTCAATTCACCGTTGCCTTATGGTGCCCCTTAAGGGTTTTCACCAATAAGACTCTCATTTTATCATTTTCTCTCTTTGTGCTGAGAACAAGGTATTCCCCATGATGCAAGAAGATCATACTTTTGCCACACACTTGATTTGTCATCCTCAAAGATTGGTCAAAAAGTCTTTCTTTGGACCGTAATATTGGCTTTTAAACAGGGTTGGAAAGAAATGATGGCATGAAGGCTCAAAATAATTTATGATGAAAGGGCTCAAAGCTACAACTTTAGGAATTAGATCTTTTGGCCAAAATTAAAACTCTTGCCCCAGTTTGTTGGAGTCTGGGGATTTTTCTTTGTTTTTTTTTTATTGTTTTTTTTTTCTTTTTGACTTTTTTGGATTTTTTTTTTATGGAACCGAACCTCAGAGTGAGGTTGCCTACGTATCCTTAAAAGAAATCAGGTCGAACGTAGTTCCAACTTGTGACCTGACTTTTTTTTTTGTTTTTCACCATTGTTTCTTTATCTTTTATTCTTTTTCCTATTTTTCCTTTTTCTTTTCTCTTTTTTTCTTTTTCTTCTTTTTCTTTTTCTTTTCTAGTTCCTAAATCTACTTCTGATTCCAAAAGAGGGATATGAAACAAAACAAATTAAGGCTCAAAAGGGGTAGCAAAAGATAAAAGTGTTTAGGTAGCAGAATAAAATGCCTTCGTCATTCCAAACTTTAAAAATGCCAAGTACAAACATGCAATTGATATAATCAAGGAAATCATG
The DNA here is from genome assembly GCA_005239495.1 of Nicotiana undulata. Lineage (NCBI taxonomy): Eukaryota > Viridiplantae > Streptophyta > Magnoliopsida > Solanales > Solanaceae > Nicotiana > Nicotiana undulata. The sequence goes on from ML281756.1 coordinate 34,109, forward strand.
TATTGTATCTGTTGATGGCATCAATGCAAACAGAAAGTGCCAATGGGTAATACCTTTGTCCCGATGAATGACCCTCGCTAGTTCGAAGCAGACTTGAGTCAACCTTGTCTTGATGTGGAAGAATGCATTTTAGCACTGATTGATCTACCTCAAACTGCTTGAGAGACATTTTCTTGGGTTATTCTCTCATCAACTTTCTGATTTCCCAGACTAAATTGCCTCAATTTCACTCAATTCAAGGTTCAGGTAATCTCAGAATGCGTGAATATTTACTTGTTTTCCTCAAATGCATCCTTTTATCATATTCAAAATTGTGTCATTGCCTCATTATTAAACTAACTTTCAAGACCATGCTGAGAATTATGCGTGCATGTCATGTCACTAGAGTCAGCATGAAGAGAACTATAAAAGGAAAAGTGACCTAAACAGAAACTGACTAGAACTAACAGAAAACAAGAGATTCCATTAGACAGACGGTGAAAAGGGTTTGAATAAAACAAGCAAAATAGATGTGGGTTACAACCCAGGAACAATCTTAGATAACACTAGACGAGTTACTATAATAAAACTAATTAGGAAAAATAAGAAGAAGAAGGGTTTGAGCCACAAGACCATTTTCAGATTACAAGCCTGAAATAATCTGGAAGACAGAAATGACAACAAAATGAACCACCAAAACTCCTTTTTGGATAGACAAGAAAGGGGTGTATTTCTAATCACCAAGCTCGACATCTTAGCCAATGAGTTGCACATCAAAATTACTGGGACCTTCACCAATTTCAATCATATTTTTTTCACAAGGTGGCTCATTGACTCCTTCGACCAACCTTTCGTCATTGCAAACCCTCCCAACAATTTGTACGTTTTCATGTACCTGTAGAGGATTATGTGTGACACTTGGGGTATTACTGCCTTGGAGCACAATTATCCCTTCTTAAACCATTCTTTCTATTTACCTTTTCAAAGCACGACAATCTTCAATGTTATGCCCTTGGACATTAGAGTGGTACATGCACTGTTTATTAGGATCAAAACCTCTTGCATATGGGTCAAGAGTATAGCCAAGGAGCGACTCAATCAGGTCAGAATGTTTCAACTTTTCAAACAAGCTTGTGTAGGATTCTCCAATTGGCTTGAAACTATTCCTTTGTTGCTGCCTTCTCATTTTGTACTCCGGCCTTGGTTGGAACCACTTTCGGGTAGGTCGTTGACATGCTTGTAGAAAGACAATTGTGCAGGCTGTGCAAGCCGTTGCGGGTTTTGTGGGTGTGGAGCATACGGCGGTGCATTGTGGATAGAGTATTAGGAATGTGAGGTATGATTTTGGGGATTTTGTGGAGGAAAGTAGTATTTGTGAGGATTATACGGAGTACGAGGATATCCATGAGCTCGGTATTGAGGCTTAAAGAGTTTAGCAGGAATGCTCACTGGATCATGTCATTGGCGGGGCTGAACAACATCTTTTCTATCAATCAGACGACTGACTTTAGCAACTTGTTCTTTCCATCTGAGCCAAAACTCCCCAAAACATTTTATTTTCTATCTGAGATAGGGAGAAGCAGTCTGTGATAATGTCTACATTGTACTGATAGTGCCGAACAAAATCTTGAGCCATGTCATCCCATGCATGCCACTTACTGACATCCTGAGGAGTATACCACTCCAAGGCTTCTCCACTCAAACTCTCACTGAAAGACGTCATCAACAATTCATCTTTCCCACAAACACTTCTCGTTTCACTGCAATAACCCTTCAAATAGGCTACTAGATCTCCCCGCCCGTCATATAAGTTAAACTTTGGTATTTTAAACCCCGTAGACAGACAAATATCTTTCTGCTTTCTAGGTATCTCATCATTCCCCAATGTCTTGGAAAGCTTTTCAGTTTCACTGGGAGGCTCAAAATGGGGAGCATAAGAGTATACATCTGAGACCTTGAAAATTGGTTCTTGAGCATAGCGTTAGGCATTAGGAACATTGAACAAAGTCTCGCTAGAGGAACGAGGAAAAGTAGATGGTGGAGGAGCTATAAAAACATGAGTTGTAAAAGACGCAGGATATGGGGTGGAGGTGGTTTTGGGAGGTGGAGCGTGAAAAGGTTGTGGGGAGATATCAGCAGCAGTGGGAATCTAGATTTGTGATAGTGGTAGAATTATGACGAGGCTTTCAGTGTACTTAGTGGGAAATAATGGTGGAGGATGCCCACTAATCCAGGCTTGGTACATTTCGTCCATATGTCCTTTCAACCTTAAGACCTCTTCTCTCAGTTCCGATTCTGATTCAATAGTTTTCCTCGGCGGGTTAACAACACCTGTGTCCAAGTCTTTGCTAGACATGACTACCTTTCTCTTTAACCTTGTGCTAAAGGGGTGACTCGCCAGAATGCGACAGACTAACCACCTTCTGTTATGATGACAATGAAAGTACCAAAGAGGAGCAAAACAAAGTCAACATGTTAGCGTTAGGGCATTTATCATATATAAATATCACATTGCCCTAGCAATAATTAACGGTTCTAGAATGACTTCGAGGGTCGTAGGGTCATATGGCATCATCCCAGTTTGCTCATTTTTCCTTCCTCTCTTTCCTTTATGATTATCCCTAATTTCTCTCTCCCATTTTTCACATCCCACAACTTCATCTCTCCTTTTTTTTTTCTTTTTTTCTTTTTTTTAGATTTGATCGAACCCTATGTATTTTTCCTACGTATCATATTCCACGTGAATCAGACCAAGCGTATTTCTAGAAAAATGATGGATAAATAAACTGAAAGAATACAAGAATCTTTTTGGATTTTTCATTTATAATTTTTTTTTATTTTTCAAATACAAATGGGAAATACGATGATAAAAGATTCAAAAAACTCTTACACCACTTAAAAGACTCAAAACAACTAGACAAGACAATAAAGTAAAAGAAATCATGAAAAAAAACTCAAAATATAAAAAATATCTTCAAACAAACCCCCAAAATGCGATTGTCCTGGGGCATCTGTCATGATCGAGCTCTGTTTCATGGATCCATACCTGATTGAGAAGATAAGACCAAATAGATCAGTGACTCAACACACTATGTGACACCACGACACCTTCTATTGGATACATGCAAGGCATGATTGAGCTATTTTTGCAAAATGACTTATGTAGTCAAGGATGACTATTAATGCAAAACTCAACAAGGGTGACCTCAAGACATGGAAAATTCCCTACTAAGGCTTATATGGCTTCATACTCCCAATAATCATGGCTCAATATTAATTTACAAAAATGACCCATTTTGCAAAAACGGTCGAAATGGCCAGAAGTGGCTAAAGATGCAAACTCAAAAGGAGGGGCCTTAAGGTTGTGGGACACTAAATTGCGAACTCAGGATTTTGAGACATGGGTCAATGAACCACTTTGCGAAAATGACCTTATTTTGCAAGAATGGCCGACGTGGCCAAAAGTGGCTAGACATGCAAATTCATATGGATGGACCTTAAAACTGAGAGGACACATTGTTATGGACTTAGGGCTCTAAGACATTGGATAAAAAGCCACTTTGAGAAAATGACCCTATTTTGTAAAAATAACATATGCGGCCAAATGTGGCTAAACATGTAAGATTTGGCTACGACCCCCGCGAAGCCAAGAACCTAAGACTCAATAAGAAGACCGGACCCTATGTGGGCTGCCTACGTATCTCGCCCCGAAAGAAGAGAATCAAGTATGCGGTAGTTCGGGAGGATTGGACATGGGAGAAAGCTAAGACAAATGCAACTAATTTGGAAAAACTATATTTTTGTCTTTTTTGAAAAATGATGAAACATGTAAGATCTTTTTGGATTTTCTTTTTCTCATTTTTTTTTTTGGTTTTTGGAAAATGATGGAAAGTGCAAAAATATTTTTTTGGATTTTTTTCCTCTTTTTTGGAAAATGATGGAAAAGTGTAAAATCTTTTTGGATTTTCTTTTTCTCTCTTTTTTGTCTTTTCTTGAAAAAATATTATGAAAGAAAATATAACTAGGCCCCACTTGCTTCATTTTTTACCTTTCTTACCCAAACATTAGTCCGCCAAATGACCTTTCTTCCCTCAAAGATGCAACATGTATCAGATAGGGATGATTGAATGTCCTCATGGGTCACGGGCCCATTTTTGACAGAATTTTGGTATGCCTCCTACAAAGGGCCACGGTGCCTGGGACCGAGCCCTACTAGATCTAAATGACATGATGCAAATAAAATGACTTAAAGGCTGACCTAAGTTTGGGGTTTACTAGACAAGGCAATTCGGGGCGGCACGTGGTCGATGGCGGCTTCTCTAGCTGTCCGCCCACTCCACGCTCCCACGCCACCCCTCTAAAGACACGGGTGACTCAAAAAGTCTGTGTACGCTCAAACGTACTCCGCAAGACTTGTTGCAGAATGAAGACCCTAGGTTATGCAAATGATGACAATTTATAAAGCAGTAACACATAAAGAAATACAATAAACACATAAACAACTAGAAAACACTAAAATAACATAAACAAAATAAAAATCAAACAAAGAAAATAAAACACATAAAACCTCAACTGAATATCCTAAAAGCCAACAAGATCAAGTACTAGCTCGAACCTGTAACTCCCAAGCAAAGTCGCCAGAGATGTCACACCCCTTTTTTTCGAAACTAAACTTAACCTTCTATTAAATAATAAAAAGATTTTGTAAAGTTTGAAAAGGTTTTTAATTTTGAAAGTGACAAAGAATTGTGTTCAAAAGGATTAACTTAGAGTCTCCACCTGACTTTGGTTTCTGTCTGTCATGCCACCGGTTTTTTAAAATAATTTTTTTTCCTTTTTAAACACTTGGACTCCAAAACTATGTATGCACCAGATATTCGGGTAAGGGGGTTCATTTGACTCGGGGAGAAGGTGTTAGGCATTCCTCGAGTCCCGTAACTAGTACAGTTGCGTACTCGATCAAGTTGGCTTTAAAAATATCCGAATTGAGGTCAAAACACACACAAAAGGAAAATAAACACAAAGGATGCTCGAAGTCGCCCCCCTCCTCCCCTCCCCTCCCCT
>ML281756.1:39685-49842 GCA_005239495.1 Nicotiana undulata
CCCCCCCCCCTAATGAAAGAAAAACAAAGTAAAGTAAAATCCTAAATACTAAATGTATACAAAGTTCTTCGGATCATTCCACGGAATAAAATATATACAAATCCTTCGGGGCATTTTCTGGATAAATGAACTAAGGGATGACCTATTACCTCAACTGAAAGGAAGAACACCCAAAGTTTGCGTACCAAGGTGATCGGCGTAAATATGCTTCAGGGGGGGCAAAAAAATAAAATAAAATTAAATAGAATATTCACTCCTTGAAGTCCAATTTCATTCATTTAAACCTAACATCCCCTAGCCTAATCAGAAAATTCATCATAATAACTAGTCTTGAGATTTAATTAATATAGGCCATTCATTATTACTGATCACCCAAATGTTCTTTCAACCACAAAATCAAAGTGGGAATTAATCAACGTTAACCAAATAACAAACGACCTCATAGGAGCAGGGACATCACTGGAGCAGAGAAACAAAAATTATAGTGGTTTCAAATAGATTAATATCACATTGTGAATCTGATAGTATCAAGAAAACATTAAGGGAAGACACGGACCTTGATAGTGAAGTTGTTCTATTAATTGGAAAGAGAAAAGTCAGCTACAAGTTGACTCCGAAATCCAACGGGAATCAGCAACAAGGAGTCAAGAACGTGAACCGCGAACCACGAACTTGACGGACAGCTCAAACCAAACTCAGCTTAGACTCCGTTTTTGAAGCAAAATTCAGAATTATATCGAAGAAGTAGAATACTTGTTTGACGGGCAATGACAAACAAGATAATTGAGGAACGAAACCCCGACTAACTAATATCTTCAGAAACTCTTAAAGGTTTCTAACTATTCTGGAATCATGCGATTAAAAGCAAATGGAAGTCGCCGGAATATTGAGATTTACCGGTGAGAATTGGACAGAATCTGATTCCTCGCAGCAGAATTCATATGCAAAAAGTTTGAAAGAGGTTGTGGGTGGTGTTGCTGTCTCCGGCGAGTTCTGGGCGGTGGGAGCCAACGGGCAGCATCTTCTCTTGGTTGATGGAGGTTAAGGGTGAGGGTTGATTCTTGCTGTTCTCAAGCGAAGGGGATGACAGATGCTTTAGGGATGAGGCAGATGGGGGTGTCTAGTTGCTTGAGGTCGTTTGTGAGGGGGGTGGTGGCGGATTGGTTCTTGGAGTGTGTGGTGGGCGACGGTTTGGTGGTTGTTGAAGGGGTGGCCGGCGGCAGCTGGGCAGGGGTATTTGGCGGCTGATGTTGTTGTTCTTTTTAGGGTTTCTCTTTGTGTGTAAGGTTAAGGGTTAGGTTGAAGATGACCTAGGTTTTTTTAATTAAAGAGGATGGGAGGTGGGCTAAGTCTTATTGGGCTTTAAAATTAGTCTAAATTTTATAACAATTGGACTAAGAAAAAGCCTTAATTCAATTCTAAAATAATATAAAATATTTATAAGAAGATATAAAAATAATTCTTAATTGATTTTAATAAATTATTATATTTAAAATAAAACTAAAAATTAAAGTTGAAACTATTTTTGATATTTTTTAAAGATTATATTAAAATAAAATAGGTTCAAAGTAATATATCCTTCTAAAAATACCTAATACGTGAATTAAATAGAGAAATATGGAACTATTTTTGTAATTTTTAATTTTTGTGCTTAAAATAAAGTAAAAGAGTCAAAACTAGTAAAAATAGTGATATTAGGCCTAAACTAAATATTTAAACGCTAAAATGTATAATATCTTGGAGAGGGTCAAAGTTTACATGTCTACAGTTGCCCCTCTTTGACTGGAAACACGAAGAGTTTTCAGACAAAGAACTACTAGACAGGTTTTTTGACCCGACCCTTATTCGGAGAGACCAAAAACTAAAAGAAAAGAGATTGTGACCGAGCCCTGGTGTCTGAGCTTCCTACATATCCTTGTCTATAAAGGAATCAGGCCACATGTAGTTCAGAAGTAGGAGCAGTGATGGAGTATACCGAGGTGGAGAGCCGAGCGAGGTGCCGTCGAGGTTCCGGTCTGCGGTTCTTACATGATAATAAAACCAAATGGAAAAATAAAAATTACAAGAAAAACTACAAAATCATGTCTATTTTTCGTCTTTGAATCTTCTACAGTCTTGTTGTGCATCTCGAACTATTGGCTCACATTCTTGAGGCGAGCTTCTACTACTTCTGACTTGAATTGAAATTTGAAATGACTTCCCTCGTTATCCAGGTGGGCGCCTGCTACTGACTTAAAACTTGAAATGGATTCCCTCGTTCTCCAGGTGGGTGCCTGATGACTTAACTTGAAATAAATTCCGAAACGAATTCCCTCATTCTCCAGGTGGGTGCCTGCAATCAAAATAACGAAACAAACAAAATTTTCTGCCCCAGTTTGCACTAGGAAGATTTGTGAGTTGTTAGAAAAATCGTAAATCACTTATGCTATTGATGCAACGATGAGAGTAAATCTAAAGACTCGACTGGTTTCAAATCCAGACTTCCCTTTTTTTTCAATTATTATCCTAGGAGAAAATTCATCAGACTAGGCTTTCTTATCTTAGGAGAAAAGTTCATCAGACTAAGACATATATCCTAGGAGAAAGTTCATTAGACTAGGTCTTCTATCGGTTTTTTATCTTAGGAGAAAGATTCATCAGACTAAGATTTGATCCTAGGAGAAAATTCATCAGACTAGGTCTCTTTTTGTTTGTTATCTTAGGAGAAAGATTCATCAGACTAAGATTTGATCCTAGGAGAAAATTCATCAGACTAGGTCTCTTTTTGTTTGTTATCTTAGGAGAAAAATTCATTAGACTAAGGTTTTGATCCTAGGAGAAAGTTCATCAGACTAAGTCTTTTTGTTTGTTATCTTAGGAGAAAGATTCATCAGACTAGGATTTTGATCCTAGGAGAAAGATCATCAGACTAGGTCTTCTATCTTAGGAGAAAGATTTATCAGACTAAGATTTCGATCCTAGGAGAAAATTCATCAGACTAGGTCTTTTTGTTATCTTAGGAGAAATATTCATCAGACTAAGATTTTGATCCTAGGAGAAAATTCATCAGATTAGGTCTTTTTTTTTTTATCTTAGGAGAAAGATTCATCAAACTAAGATTTCGATCCTAAGAGAAAATTCATCAGACTAGGTCTTCTATCTTAGGAGAAAGATTCATCAGACTAAGATTTCGATCCTAGGAGAAAATTCATCAGACTAGGTCTTTTTGTTTGTTATCTTAGGAGAAAGATTCATCAGACTAAGATTTCTATCCTAGGAGAAATGTCATTAGACTAGGTTTTCTTTCTTAGGAGAAAAATTTATCGGACTAAGATTTGATCCTAGGAGAAAGTTCATCAGACTAGGTCTTTTTGTTTGTTATCTTAGGAGAAAGATTCATCAGACTAAGATTTCTATTGAGAGGGAAATCTATCAGACTAGGACTTTTTATCCTAGGAGGAAAAATGTGAAGAGCAATGGAAACATTTTATGCATACTAGCAAGACAGATAAAGGCAAAGATTTGAGAAACTTCCCTTTGTCGGCTCTTCTCTTCTTTTTCTTTTTTTTTGTTTGGTTTTTAACCAACTTACTTGCACTGCTTTGTCCCTGTTTCAAACAAAGAAAACTTGTGAGTTTAAAATGTGGTGTTTAGTTTGTGGCCTTGACTACGAGGCGATTTCTCTTGCACTTGTCACGATCTACTTGAATTTCAACTTGGAAGACATTGCTTGTTATGGGCCGACCGTTTTTCCGAGCAACACTTATCACAAGAATATTCCTGATTTGTTAAAGTCCAATACCTTATGCCCGATGCATTGCACTCGTGTTCTAGCATTCACCAAATCTTTGCATTTTACATCAATTCCAAAGAACATCTATTATCACCAACTCAGTGCACACACTAATCTCATGTGTTTTATGCCATTTTGATGTGCTTGCCAGACTCGGCTTTGTGATAAAAAAGCTGGTAGCATATTTTGAAGTCATTTCTCACTTGTTTCAATAAAAACAGACTCAAAAGGAACTCGAACAAAACAGGAGGAACAAAATAAAGAGAAAATGAGAAGAGATGATATCTAACAAGAAAAGTTTTACCCAAGAAAAAGAACAAAGTAGAAACTAATCTGATTTGAAAGCCATCCCCGTGACACGCATTTTGGATTAAGCGGCCTGATCTTTCAAGCGAGTCTAATCTTCAACTCTTATTATGCCTCTAAGTTGTGAAACTGGGCTTCAGTGCTCCAATTGTCCTATTTGATCCATAATCCTCAGTCGACTTGTAGTGCCCTGAAGGGTTTTCACCATCAAGTCTCTCTCATTTTGCTCTTTTTTTCAACTCACTGTCTCCTTATGGTGGCCCTTAAGGGTTTTCACCAATAAGACTCTCATTTTATCATATTCTCTCTTTGTGCTGAGAACAAGGTATTCCCCATGATGCAAGAAGATCATACTTTTGCCACACACTTGATTTGTCATCCTCAAAAATTGGTCGGAAAGTCTTTCTTTGGACCGTAATGTTGGCTTTTGGATAGGGTTGGAAAGAAATGATGGCATGAAGGCTCAAAATAATTTATGATGAAAGGGCTCAAAGCTACAACTTTAGGAATCAGATCTTTTGGCAAAAATTAAAACTCTTGCCCCAGTTTGTTTGAGTCTGGGGAATTTTTCTTTGTTTTTTTTTATTATTTTTTTTCTTTTTGACTTTTTTGGATTTTTGTTTTTATGGGACCGAACCTCAGAGTGAGGTTGCCTACGTATCCTTAAAAGAAATCAGGTCGAACGTAATTCCAACATCTGACCTGATTTGTTTTTGTTTTTCACCATTGTTTCTTTCTCTTTTTTTCTTTTTCCTATTTCTCCTTTTTCTTATTTTTTCCTTTTTTTATCTTTTCTCTTTTTTTCTTTTCCTTTCTTTTTCTTCTTCTTTTTTTCTTTTCTAGTTCCTAAATCTACTTCTGATTCCAAAAGAGGGGTATGAAACAAAACAAATTAAGGCTCAAAAGGGGTAGCAAAAGATAAAAGTGTTTAGGTAGCAGAATAAAATGTCTTCGTCATGCCAAATTTTAAAATCCAAGTACAAACATGCAATTGATATAAGCAAGGAAATCATGTATTGTATCTATTGATGGCATCAACGCAAACAGAAAGTGCCAATGGGTATTACCTTTGTCCCGATGAATGACCTTCACTAGTTCGAAGCAGACTTGACTCAACCTTGTTTTGATGTGGAAGAATGCTTTTCAGCACTGATTGATCTACCTCAAACTGCTTGAGAGACATTCTCTTGGGTTATTCTCTCATCAACTTCTTGATTTTCCAGACTAAACTGCCTCAATTTCACTCAATTCAAGGTTAAGGTTATCTCAGAATGCGTGAATATTTACTTGTTTTCCTCAGATGCATCCTTTTATCATATTCAAAATTGTGTCATTGCCTCATGATTAAACTAACTTTCAAGACCATGCTAAGAATTATGTGTGCATGTCATGTCACTAGAGTCAGCATGAAAAGAACTATAAAAGAAAAAGTGACCTAAACTGAAACTGACTAGAACTAACAGAAAACAAGAGATTGCATTAGACAGACGGTGAAAAGGGTTTGAATAAAACACGCAAAATAGATGTGGGTTACAACCCTGGAACAATCCTAGATAACACTAGACGAGTTACTACAATAAAACAAATTAGGCAAAATAAGAAGAAAAAGGGTTTGAGCCACAAGACCATTTTCAGATTACAAGCCTGAAATAATTGGAAGACAGAAATGACAACAAAATGAACCACCAAAACTCCTTTTTGTCTAGCCAAGAAAGGAGTGTATTTCTAATCACCAAGATCGACATCTTAGCCACTGAGTTGCACATCAAAATTACTGGGATCTTCACCAATTTCAATCATATTGTTTTCACCAGGTGGCTCATTGACTCCTTCAACCAACCTTTCATCATTGCTAACCCTCCCAACAATTTGTACATCTTCATGTACCTGTAGAGGATTATGTGTGACACTTGGGGTATTACTGCCTTGGACCACAATAATCCCTTCTTAAACCATTCTTTCTATTTCCCTTTTCAAAACATGACAATCTTCAATGCTATGCCCTTGGACATTAGAGTGGTACATGCACTGTTTATTAGGATCAAAACCTCTTGCATATGGGTCAAGAGTATAGCCAAGGAGCGACTCAATTAGGTCAGAATGTTTCAACTTTTCAAACAAGCTTGTGTAGGATTCTCCAATTGGCGTGAAACTATTCCTTTGCTGCTGCCTTCTCATTTTGTACTCCGGCCTTGGTTGGAACCTCTTTCGGGTAAGTGGTTGACATGCTTATAGAAAGACAATTGTGGAGGCGGTGCAAGCCGTTGCGGGTTTCGTGGGTGTGGAGCATACGGCGGTGCATTGTGGATAGAGTATTGGGAAAGTGAGGTATGACTTTGGGGATTTTGAGGAGGAAAGTAGCATTTATGAGGATTATACGGAGTACGAGGATATCCATGAGGTCGGCATTGAGGCTGAAAGCGTTTAGCAGGAATGCTCACTGGATCATGTCATTGGCGGGGATGAACAACATCTTTTCTATCAATCAGAGGACTGACTTTAGCAACTTGTTCTTTCCATCTGAGCCAAAACTACCCAAAACATTTTATTTTCTATCTAAGATGGGGAGAAGCAGTCTGTGATAATGTCTACATTGTACTGATAGTGCCGGAAAAAATCTTGAGCCATGTCATCCCATGCATGCCACTTACTGACATCCTGACGAGTATACCACTCCAAGGCTTCTCCACTCAAACTCTCACTGAAATACGTCATCGACAATTCATCTTTCCCTCAAACACTTCTCATTTCACTGCAATAACCCTTCAAATGGGCTACTGGATCTCCCCACCCATCATATAAGTAAAACTTTGGGATTTTAAACCCCGCAGACAGACAAATATCTTTCAGCTTTCTAGGTATCTCATCATGCCCCAATGTCTTGGCAAGCTTTTCAGTTTCACCGGGAGGCTTAAAATGGGGAGCATAAGAGTATGCATCTGAGACCTTGAAAATTGGTTCTGGAGCATAGCGTTGGGCATTAGGGACTTTGAACACAGTCTCGCTAGAGGAACGAGGAAAAGTAGATGGTGGAGGAGCTATAAAAACATGAGTGGTCAAAGGAGCGGGATATGAGGTGGAGGTGGTTTTGGGAGGTGGAGTGTGAAAAGGTTGTGGGGAGATATAAGCAGCAGTGGGAATCTAGATTTGTGATAGTGGCAGAATTATGATGAGGCTTTCAGTGTAGTTAGTGGGAAATAAAGGTGGAGGACACCCACTAATCCAGGCTTGGTACATTTCGTCCATATGTCCTTTCAACCTTAAGACCTCTTCTTTCAGTTCCGATTCTGATTCAACAACTTTCCTCGGCGGGTTAACAACACTTGTGTACAAGTCTTTGCTAGCCATGACTATCTTTCTCTTTAACCTTGTGCTAAACGGGTGACTCGCCAGAATGTCACAGACTAACCATCTTCTGCTATGATGACAATGAAAGTACCAAAGAGGAGCAAAACAAAGTCAACATGTTAGCGTTAGGGCATTTATCATATATAAATATCACATTGCTTGCAATGCACCTAGCCATAATTAACGGTTCCAGAATGACTTCGAGGGTCGTAGGGTCATATGGCATCATCCGAGTTTGCTCATGTTTCCTTCCTCTCTTTCCTTTATGATTATCCCTAATTTCTTTCTCCTATTTTTCACATCTTACAACTTCATCTCTCCTTTTTTCTTTTTTTTTCTTTTTTTTAATGATTTGGTCGAACCCTATGTAGGTTTCCTACGTATCATGCTCCACATGGATAAGAACAAGCTTATTTCTAGAAAAATTGATGGATAAATAAACTAAAAGAATACAAGAATCTTTTTGGATTTTTCATTTATAATTTTTTTTTATTTTTCAAATACAAATGGGAAATACGATGATAAAAGATTAAACAAACTATTACACCACTTAAAAGACTCAAAACAACTGGACAAGACAATAAATTAAAAGAAATCATGAAAACAGACTCAAAATATAAAAAAATATCCTCAAACAAGCCACCAAAATGCGATTGTCCTGGGGCATCTGTCATGCTCGAGCTCTGTTACATGGATCCATACCTGAATGAAAAGATAAGACCAAATAGATCAGTGACTCAACACACTATGCGACACCACGACACCTTCTATTGGATACATGCGAGGCATGATTGAGCTATTTTTGCAAAATGACTTATGTAGTCAAGGATGGCTATTAATGCAAAACTCAACAAGAGTGACCTCAAAGACATGGAAAATGCCCTACTAAGGCTTATATGGCTTCAGACTCCCAATAATCATGGCTCAAAATTAATTTACAAAAATGACCCATTTTGCAAAAATGGCCGAAATGGCCAGAAGTGGCTAAAGATGCAAACTCAAAAGGAGAGGCCTTAAGGTTGTGGGACACTAAGTTGCGAACTCAGGATTTTGAGACATGGGTCAATGAACCACTTTGTTTTGCAAGAATGGCCGACGTGGCCAAAAGTGGCTAGACATGCAAATTCATATGGATGGACCTTAAAACTGAGAGGACACATTGTTATGGACTTAGAGCTCTAAGACATTGGATAACAAGCCACTTTGAGAAAATGACCCTTTTTTGTAAAAACAACCTATGTGGCCAAATGTGGCTAAACATGTAAGATTTGGCTACGACTCCCGCGAAGCCAAGAACCTATGACTCAATAAGAAGACCGGGCCCTATGTAGGATGCCTACGTATCTCGCCCCGAAAGAAGAGATTCAAGTATGCGTAGTTCGGGAGGATTGGACATGGGAGAAAGGTAAGACAAATGCAACTAATTTGGAAAAACTATATTTTTGTCTTTTTTGAAAAATGATGAAACATGTAAGATCTTTTCGGATTTTCTTTTTCTCATTTTTTTTTTTTTTGGTTTTTGGAAAATGATGGAAAGTGCAAAAACATTTTTTTAGATTTTTTTTTTCTCTCTTTTTTTGATTTTTTGGAAAATGATGGGGAACTGTAAAATCTTTTTGGATTTTCTTTTTCTCTCTTTTTTGTCTTTTCTTGAAAAAAAATTATGAAAGAAAATATAACTAGGCCCCACTTGCTTCATTTTTTACCTTTCTTACCCAAACATTAGTCCGCCAAATGACCTTTCTACCCTCAAAGATGCAACATGTATCACATAGGGATGATTGAATGTCCTCATGGGTCACGGGCCCATTTTTGACAGAATTTTGGTATGCCTCCTACAAAGGGACATGGTGCCTGGGACCGAGCCCTACTAGGTCTAAATGACATGATGCAAATAAAATGACTTAAAGGCTGACCTAAGGTTGGGGTTTACAAGACAAGGCAATTCGAGGCGGCACGTGGTCGATGGCGGCTGCTCTAGCTGTCCACCCACTCCACGCTCCCACGCCACCCCCCTAAAGACACGGGTGACTCAAAAAGGTTGTGTATGCTCGAACGTACTCCGCAAGACTTGTTGCAGAACGAAGACCCTAGGTTATGCAAATGATGACAATTTATAAAGCAGTAACAAATAAAGAAAAACAATAAACACATAAACAACTAGCAAACACTAAAATAACATAAACAAAATAAAAATCAAACAAAGCAAATAAAACACATAAAACCTCAACTGAATATCCTAAAAGCCAACAAGATCAAGTACTACCTCGAACCTGCAACTCCCAAGCAAAGTTGCCAGAGATGTCACACCCCTTTTTTTCGAAACTAAACTTAACCTTCTATTAAATAATAAAATGATTTTGTAAAGTTTGAAAAGTTTTTTAATTTTGAAAGTGACAAAGAATTGTGTTCAAAAGGATTAACTCAGAGTCTCCACCTGACTTTGATTTCAGTCTGTCAGGCCACCGTTTTTTTTAAAATAATTTTTTTTCCTTTTTAAACACTTGGACTCGAAAACTAAGTCTGCACTAGATATTCGGGTAAGGGGGTTCATTTGACTCGGGGAGAAGATGTTAAGCATTCCCCGAGTCCTGTAACTAGTACGGTTGCGTACTCGATCAAGTTGGCTTTAAAAATATCTGAATTGAGGTCAAAACACACACAAAAGGAAAATAAACACAAAGGATGCTCGAGGTCGCCCCCCCCCCCCCCCCCCCACCGGGGGGCGGGA